>JAHWFP010023504.1:53349-67377 GCA_023313725.1 Lithobius niger
GTGGCAAACAGGTGCTCCAAGTGGTGAACAGCGATCTGCAGATGCACATCATTTAGAGTCCATTTCCCCGTGGGAAGTTTGTGACGAGATAGGGAATCTGCAATGACATTTTGATTGCCAGGAATGTGGAGAGACGAATGATCGCAGATGTAACTTTGAGGAGGTGGCGGAGCCGCGTCCCACCTTCCTTTTGTAGGTAAGTGACAGCAATAGTGTTGTCTGCCTGGAATTGAAATAATGTCTTTCCTGAGACCAGGTCCCGAAAATGGTGTAGGACGTTGTGGTCTTGGTCGTGGGCAGTCCATAACCCGGAGATGCGCGATATGCACTCCCCACCCTTCCAGGGAGGCATCGGTCAGGTGAAGGTGAACTGGCTGAGGCTCGCGTAAAAGAACCATTTACGAAAGTACGATGATGTCCGACCACCACAGGAGTTTGTTGATTGGAAAGGCTTGAATTCGTGGGACGACGGGCACTGTCTGGGTGTGAAGATTCACCTTGCACGTCAATGCGAAATTGATGAAACGGTCGTGTCATTCATCGTCTGTAAGGGATCAAATTTCCAGCTTACCTGACGGAATCGAGTTCTGGCAGCATATGGTGGGAGGACTGTCTTAACGAGCGTATAGTTGCAAGAAGGTCTGAAATCCTATTTGGGGACGGTTTGATTGTTGCTGTCGCATGGTCAAAAGCGACACACAGAAAAACATCAAAATACTGGGGGGGGGGCACCAGTTAATACTGGTTTCTATTGCCTAAACGAAAATATACATTTATTACAGTTCAAAGATTTAGGATGTGGGAAGGGTTGAAAACTTTGGTATGATTGTGGGCGAAGTCAGTCGGATGCTGACAAATCCCCCAGTCGAAGGCAAGTCGGTGACACCACCTGGGGACTCAGCCTCAGAACGAAAGTGTTTGCTTAGTGAAATGGAATGGAGACTCCTTAACATCGATGAAGATGGAAATTGGTTTATCCTAGGGATTTTGTGGGGAGGCAGGATGAATTCATCAATGTTGAGAAGCCCCTTAGCTCGAGCGACAGTTGCTGCAGGGTAGCAGTCTGGTTTGCAGTCAGATGTTCTCTTCATTTCGGTCAAGGAAGGCAGGAACCCATCTGCATTATCAAAACTGCGCGAAAGTGTCTTGTAGCAGCATACAGTTTGTCGAAATCCACTTTCTTGTTATTCTGTTATGGCGAGGGGAAACCGGAAGAGCCGGGACGAAGTTAGATGTTTGCCACGAGGGAACTTGCTTTGATGAGGTGGAGGGGATAGCATTTCCTGAGGTGGTGTTGGAAGCGCCGATGGTGAAGATGTTGGTTCACGGTGCCTTCGAAATGCTGTGTTCGGATTTGGGAATCGCCCGAGAAATCAAAGGATTCGTCGATGACATCGTCGGTATGTCAGCAAAGGACTTCCTTGATGTTTTCACCGGTCTTGCACGGGATTTCACACATTTGGGGTCCCTTGGAACGATTTTTGGGTAGGGTTTTGAGTTCCGAAAACGTGGGGAAAAAGTGTAAGCTGGTTTACGAGATACTAATAGTTAGCAAGGAGTTAAAGGTCCGGTCGGAGTCTCTGGGCATTTCCCGGAAAGGGTGAGATTAATTTGAGCTTTGTGCGAGAGAGATCCAAACGCAACATTAAATGAGAGATTTTCTTGTGAAGTTTTACATTTTTGGCTGCCGTTGCGATTCTCAAACTTCTTACATTCTTTGTAAAACACACACCCAAAAACAGTTTCTAACAATTTCCGATAGATTTTCTTTAATTTCACTCCCAAAATATACCGGATTTTCGATCTGAAAATAAACGTCCCTTTCAGAGTTGTACTTGGTCAGCATACCAAATTTCATAAAATTCAGTTCCGTAGTTTTGACAAGATGTTATTACAAAGAAATTCCAACGAGCCTAGGTGACCTGTCACATTTGTAAAACTAATTTTCTCCAAGGGCTAAGAAATGAATCACTACTCATAATCATTTTACTCGCAATTATTATTCATTAGCATTTGTAGCCATTTCGAAACATTACATACATGTACTCACATGAGAAAAATTGTACCCATGATGCATTCACATACAGAATACAAAAAAAAACAAATATTCTTGTTTGATTGGGTGTAAAACGTTTTCTGCAACAAATGTCAACTATGACGGCGCCATCAGAACGATTTAACAATGCTTAAAA
The DNA here is from genome assembly GCA_023313725.1 of Lithobius niger. Taxonomy (NCBI): domain Eukaryota; kingdom Metazoa; phylum Arthropoda; class Chilopoda; order Lithobiomorpha; family Lithobiidae; genus Lithobius; species Lithobius niger. Next base: position 55,542 of record JAHWFP010023504.1, read on the forward strand.
ATCTCGTGACGTTAAAACAAAATTGAGGCCATGCCTACTTTCTGCCTCTTCCACGACCCCGTTGCGGACTCTTCTTTATCGCTGCGGCTTTAACCACCATGGCAGGAGAACTTTGTGCCTTTTCTACGGCTGGACATTCCTCTGGTTCACCACAATCACTTACATCTTTAGAAGAGGTCTGGCTATTAGTTAACTCATCATTTTCTTTAATGGTTTCTAATGCGTCTTCCGCTGCATCTGATTGTGATTGTTCCTTGATCCCCGAGATATCAATAGGCGATATCTGCACAGCTTTCTTCTCATTTGGGGTTGACGAGAGAGGCTTCTTCAATATAGACTTTGGCTTAGTGTCTTGGCTCTCTTCTACTTCGTTCGTGTCCTTTACTTTTATAACACTTGCAGTTGTCGACAAGCTTCTCTATAAATGGAAAAGGTTGAGGTCAAACGTCAAGCAATAACAGGCTGCTTGAATGGTTAACATTCTAAAACAAAAATAAATCGTAAAAATGCTCACCCAACTGGAAGAACAGAGCAATCTAATGTTTTTACTGCTTCATCCTAAGTACTTCTGGAGGTCGAGAGCAAAGTGACTACACAACTTGGTCCGAAGTCCGTAAGTAAAGAGGTAGAAGTAAATTTCTGATGATGTACGCACCCTGTTGGAGCTTAGCGGCAGAGGCAAAGAGCAGGAAAGGATGCCTTTGCCATTTATAAGTCTTGAATACGTTTGTTTAAAATGCTCATTCTCACAACAGGAATACAAATATTTCGTATTTGCGAATTTTGGACAGTCCTTAAAAGGAGTTGGAATATGCAGAAGAAAAAGACAGTCGAAGCATATTCCAACACCTTTTAAGGACTGTTGAAAATTCGCGAATACGAAATATTTGTATTCGTGTTGTGAGAATGAGCGTTTTAAACAAACCTGTTCAAAATTTTGTTGCGAACTCTCACAGTAGCAGACGACCGTTTCGTTTATTTAATCATTTAGAAGTGATGTATTTTACTAGAAACTCTACACTTCAACCCCAGTTAGGGATTTGGAAGGGTGCTGTAAACTCCACAAGTAAATTCCTTCGATATTCGGTCTCATTTTCTGGATTTGAACTGAATTAATATTTTAGATTTTTTTTAATGTTGTTTTCTGGCTGTTATTCATGGTGTTGTTTTTTCCTTGGGCAGAGGGGAGGAGCCACAAAAAGGGGTTGAAAATGCAAGGAGAGGGAGGGGGGACTTGTAGGGAAAGCAACCCGAAGGGAAAAAAAGGCATTTTTCTTCGGGTTTGGGGGACGTCAAAGGTCAACTGTGCACAATGACTAGAGTAAGACCAATTATTGGGTTAAGTTTTTGAATAAAGGTGGTGTTTTTTTCAGTCCTATTGGGTGCGAGGTCTCAATTGTTACCGATATCAAACAGTATCACAATTGGGAATGGTGCAAGGCACCCGGGCCCTAAATTCACCATTGTTTGCTATGTGTTGGGAGTCCCTTTGCCCCCAAAATTGTGCACTTGTTGAGGGGGGGCCCAACATTTTGCCCTTCCACCTCTCCTTGAAAAAAAACTAGTTGCAGCATATCAAAAAGACAGACTGACGCACTCGCTGTGGACTTCATCAAGGCCACACACCCAACTGGAATGAAGCAACCATCTTACGTACTGAAAAAGCACAACTGCCCCCAGGTTAGCAATAGAGTCCGTCATAATTTACGAACACAATACCCTCCAACAGGGCGTGTACAGGAAGATCAGAAATCTAATTCTGCTTCCAGGACTGTTGTCGCACAGCAATTCCACTCCATTAGCTGTGCAGCCTCTAGTTTGGTGAGAATTTTATGACTATTACCACCACCCCCCCCCCCCACCCACCTTTGTTAAAATATTAAGAAAATGATTCCATAACATTTTCCTTCACCATGTAAAGAAAGGTTGGCGTGTTGGGTATCAAGAGCATCGTACAAATCTAAAGGTGCACCGATGTTGGCAAAATCCGCCATCAGCTAAATGTCCGATGTGAAAAGCTGGCCGATGTACCAGATTTCTTTTTCTTTTTTTTTTTTCAGCAATTTCGCAATTTAGTTACCTAAGCTCAATAATTCGAACAAAGTTCTTATAAAGATTGACGTAGTTGGAGAGTAATGCAATAGCATTGCTGTGATCTAGGCGCCGTAAGGGATGAACTCCTGCACACGCGTTAAGCTTTTTAACCATTTTAGCTGTTTCTTTATCTTAAGATTGTAAACAAAGACATCTCAGTTCTTGCTGAGTGCGCGCTCATGCTGGTTGTTCTATGCTTGCGTTGTACCGCCTTTGTGTCCTGCGTTCGTTGGTGGCCCCCCCCCCCCCCGTTTTTTGTTTTTTTTAATTAATGGAACAACCCGGGAACACTGCTACTACGATGAACTAGTTAAAGATTAGCGTAGGCCTAGTTAAATTGCAATTCGAGCCTATAAACAACGTTTTGTAATCTTGGTCACCTTGGTGGAGTGAGTTAAAAAAAAAATTGTCACCCATGGAGACTGGAGTGAGACACGAAATATTTATTCTTGAGAAAACTATTGCACACAATTATTTCAAACTTACTACAAGCACGGAACAGATATTCATTAAAGTGCACAGAAAAAAATCAGATAAAATGGCTTTAATAGTTTCGGAGAACCATTTTCTTTAGTTTTAAATTACGGGCGGTAATGAACTAAAATTGAAAAGCTCAGTGTTGACAAAACGCGTCCGAAAGTCGGCATTAGTTAGGCTAAAAATCGTTGTTCCCACCTGATAAGCGATAGTGTGAAGATTTATAGGCTCCTTTCCGTTTTAGTTTTTCATCGTAGCTGCCGGTTTAATTTTTTAATGTTGTGAAACATCATCGTTCTTGTGATTTTCAAAGACGAACTGAAACACGAGTGCTCACGTCAAATCCGAATTGAGCAGTGGCGGCCATGTTGAAATCGCACATTAGCCAATGAGAGAGCACCAAATCTGCCACGTGGTGCCAACTGGCCAATGAGGGAACGCGATCTTCAAATGCTTTGGAAAGTTCGCTTGAAACAGCCTATTACAATCCGCCTGATTGGCCAATGCCAAATGGGTATCGAGAAAATATGTTGAGAGGCCTGGATCATGGCCACTAAACTGGCCCGCTCTACAACGATATTAGGGGGGAAAACAAAATGGCCGCCACATCTGGTTCATTTCGTCGAGGTCTGTTCTTCGAGGTAGCAACTTTGTACGGTGCGACGCGACATCTATTGGCGGCTAGTGGCGGTTTTCGAAATAATTAAAATTTTTACGTAGATTTTGGTGGCAAATTTTTTATTATTTACAAGAGTATATTTAAATGGTGTTTAAAAATATCACTCAGCCACAGTTAAGCTATTTCACTGTGTTTGCAAAAAAAAGCAACACGTTCGTTGGCAGTTTGTACGGTGGGTGTCGCCCTCGGTTGACAAAATGCGGCAATTCAATCGCATCAGCGGCACTTTCGGCGGCCATATAGCCTGCCCAGTCTCGTAATGCTATTTTTCATTCAAGATCGGGCCAGTACTGTAGATAGCCCTGCCTGGATAGAGGGGAATTCCAGCTTTTCAACGAATCCAAGATGGTGGCGCCTACTGAAATGGTTCGACCGCTACCGCTGATCAAAAATGAACAATTTTCTGCGTTCTAACTTCGGAAAAAAAGAACGAGATCGACATTTTTTGCAGTTTTTAGTGAGTCTATGCTCAACTAAAGTGCTTTTTATGAAATTATAGACATGGGTAACAACTTATTTGGTACAGAAATCGATGCACAACATTGTCAGGTAGCGAAATTCAGCATTCCTTAATTTGATATTTTGGCTTAACCCTTTCGAGCCTAACGCCATTTTTCATTTTCCTGCTGAAAAAGTCTATGGCCCGCAACATGGCTGCCATGAACAAGTTGCATGTCTCACGAAAATAAAAACTATAATTATACTGTAAATTATTGGCCAGAAATATAATTGGGATCATCGTCCTACGTTTTCATTATTTAAAAAAATCCTGAAGTTCGTCTACGTAAACGGCGCTAACGAAAGTTTCAATTTACAGTACTTGGAATGATAACATCCACTCGATATTCTTCCGTCACAACGCCTGTTATTACTTCCGAAATCATTATTTTGTATTTTATTACCGTAAAAATAGTTTAAAATTGCTTTATTCCTTCAAAATTCGCGATCGTCGAAAGCCCACTACCAACTCGTGTAGGACAGCCACGCGACCGGCTGCCCACAATGCGACGCACTCCTGCTAGCGCCAGTGGATGAGACCTTCACTCGCTTCGCGTGACGTCACTTGTGAACGGCCAAAGAGCCACGTGCCACGAGCGAACCAATCAGCGCTCGCGATGCCGAAGCGTTTCAACAAAGTCCGTTGAAACGGCACATTTGATTTGAGGAATACAGGCAGTGACGTGGGAGTTGATGACGTCATTTTTCGCGGGCTATAAAATTGGGAATCCCCTCTCTTGAACACGACCAAGATGGCGGCTGTACGTTGCGTCGTTACGGAGATACGATCATTTGAACCAAGGGCTATTTTCAGCAAACAAACGCCATTTCCCGTAGATTTTGGCCACGATGCATACAATAACATCGATTAAGGTAATAAAAAGATGATATTAAATCATATTAATCGGAATTAACCGAAAATATACGTTCCAAAATACCCAAGTCAATCGGTATTACACCTCCGATGTACGCAATTGGATTTTTTTTTTTTTAAGGCCACTTAAAAAAATAAAGTTGGTTCTCGGGCATTTTCCTCCAGAAATCCGTGCGGAATTTTATTTTTTATTTTTTTTTATTTTTCGACACTACTTTTCCGCTCATTTTGGGGAATTAGTTTTTAGTTTGGGGTAAAATAAAGAATATTGCCTCATAATGCTTCTTACCTCGTGTCCACACAATTATTTAACGACAAGAATAGTAATTTTATATTTCAATTTCTCTCTATGGGCTATTTTTGTTCTATAGCTGCTATTTTTGCCGCGTCGTTTCTTTTTATTTCCCGTCAAAAAATCGGTGCGGGAGGGCCTGAGAACCAACTTTTCTTTTTTTAATGGCCTAACAGTGCGGTGAAGTGGGCGAACGATATAGCGTCGTTTAGGCGTTTTCGCAGCGGAATTGCAACGACGGTATATCGTCGCTTAGGCTCAAAAGGGTTAAAATTAATTTTCCTTCTAAGCTTAACGTCGTTACTGCGTTTGGAATGATTTTTTTTTTTTTGCTTAAAAGGGTAAGTGTCCCACCGAGGTCTGTTCCTTCAAAAAGACTGTTCAGTACTGGTGGAAATATTTGCACCAAAAATATCAGTTTGCTTCCATAAAAATTAATGATGCTGGTCTTCCTGAATCAAATCTTTCATCTGTTAACTGGAAGTACGGATAGGCCAAACAGTGCTTTTAACCTAGCAATTTATCTTTTAAGAGTTTTTAATATTTTAATTAGTACTTAGCTAATAATGATGGTAGTTTTTTTTTGTTTTACAGTGCTTAATTACCATTGACTGTAAACAGCTGTATGTTAATATTACTATTCAGTAAATGAATGGTTTACGAACACATGAATAATTTTGAAAAACGTCGTTGTGAAACATACTGTGAAACTCCAAACTCAAAAGCAACTAATTTCAATTTAAGTTCGCTCACTAACTAATTTTGACTTACTAACACAATGACTTAATTTTTTTTTTAACATCGGTAGACATACATCGACATCAGCCGATGTTTTTTTAACATCAGAATCGGTTTTAGGGCACATCGGTGCATCCCTATACAAATCATTCATCTTATCGTAGCCATTCAGATTTTTTCCAGTGAGATCAATACCTTCACTCTTATTCGAGCTAACCTATAAAAGGCTAGTGTTGAGCGATATGATGTTTTTGCAGGATGGTACAGCACAGTTCTGAAAATGGCGGGCCAAGGTAATTATCCCCGAGATTTTGGGGGAAAAACGTGCACCATCTTTCTAATTTCATAAAATATAAAAAATGCCATGCGGCTAACTACTTTGAATATTCTGAGACGACATTTACAAGCATAAAAGCGAATTCAAAGTTCACTTTCTGTTGTTCAGCAAATTTTCAACAAACAATAAGCCTCATAGTTTTTGTTACAACAGCAAAAAATGAACTTTGTGAATTAGTGTATGGTTGTAAACTATTTCCTAAATTTTCATTTTTGTACTGAACTTTGAAAATACAGGGGGTCACAGAATATGTCGCTAACTAATAAAAAACTTCAATATGAACATATATCCAGAAATACCTCCTTTACGCAAATGCATGTGCACATCAAAGATCCAGGAGAATGTGAATGCACAGGGAATACTTACAATTCAAGCAGTTGCAACTATTAATATGGGCAATGGCACACCCAAGGAGGGGGGCAAGTCCCCAATTATGACTCAACATTTCAAGAGAAAATTTGGTAAAAGTTGACAATTAAGGCATTTACTGTAACTGAAAAATTTAGACGATTTGCTTTTTTTAACATTAAAAGGCAACAACAATGAGTTGGAAATTGTGCTAAATCGGAGCTAAATTTCAAAGTATGCGCCACTCCATTTTTAGAGAGGCCTCAGAGACTTGAGCAACCCTGCCCTCATCGGTTAGCCGTATTCTTGGACCCCATTTTAAATTCCAATTTTTTTTTGCCTTTCCCAAACATAATTCTTGGGTGCTCATGGATAGGGGCAGAATAGGAGTCATGACCCCCCCCCCCCCCACATGGCTTGTGAACAGTCAATGTCTCATCATAACCATTCATAATACTGCTGCTCATGTTCACCCATTTTATACATATTTTCACAGTAAAAGTTACAGTCGACACTGCTTACAAGAACCTCGGGGGACAGTGTCAAAGGTTCCTTATAACCAACAATTCTTTATACACTGAAGAGAATAGCATTAAATCTGTCAGAATGGTTGTTTGCAACCTGTTCTTTAAAAGCAATAATTCTGTAAAACCGAGTGACTTGTAAACGGTGTCTACTGTATTCTTCTCACAATATCTACGCAAATTTTCGACAGTCAGTTGCCTTCTGGGGTTGGTGGGCTGTCTTCATCAGCCACTACAACTACTACGAATTCCTTTTTGCGACCACCCGTAGTAATAGTAGTAGTGCTTGATGAGGCGCCCCATCAACACCAAAAAGCAAGTGATTGTCAGTAGATATTGTGGGAAGAATATCTTTTACTGTGAAAACAAGCGTAAAATAGGTAAATGTGAATTTGAGTTTTCAAAGTAAGCGATATGACATTTTAAAATACTGCTGCTGCTAAAAAAAGATAAACGATGCTAATGGGGATCGACCGGATAGCATTTTACTGGATCCGGATCGGTTACGGATAATTTGATGCTAGCGCCAGATCAGATTCGGATACCGGGTAATTCACACAAAAATGAAGAAATAAAGTTGTTTATATTTTCTTCTTATAAGTTGTAGATGGTGTTAATTTTCGTTTTCTTTTACATTACTTTCTTACATTAAACACTTGAAAGTCTTGCACAATTAAGGTTACAGTACAGTATACCTATAGGCTACAGTATTCTACTGGTTTGACAATATTCGAAATTTTTTGAAACAATCAAACAAAGCACTAATTAGATTAATCAATAAAAAGAAAACATTTTTCTAATTTAAGGGTTTCCCATTGATTAGCCTACTAGCTTCATTTCGAAAAATAATTTGCAGAATTTTGCAACATTTATTTTATTTTTAAATTGTTTAATTTCTAAATAATACCAAATAAATACCGTAAATCGTGGATTAAACGCCCATGGGCTTAGGCAGTTAATTTGGAAAAAATAGGGGGATGGGCTTTAAATCAACCTGATCAATTTTTTAACTTTCTGGATATCTTATTACAGAAAATTCGAAGCTTTTGAACGATCTCTGAAAGACCAATTTTTCATCCTTTTAATTGCTGTGAAGAAGGGAGGAGACTTAGGTGACAGATGCCCAGGCCTTGTGTAGGAGGAGCTAAAGGAAGAGTCCACTATTACCATAGGGAGGGAGAAGGGCCAGTAAACATAGCAAGCAGTACTATCTTTATTCACATCATATAACTTTTAGATAATTTTTCGCAGAAAAACGACAATTTGAGGGGTGGGCTTTAGCTTCAACTGGGTTTTTAATACACGATTTACGGTAACTTAAAAAGCTGAAATGCAAAAAAAAAAAAGTAGAAAAATATTTTCACATGGTTATCATGCCTGGTTTAAAAAGAATTATAATCTTTTTTATTCTCCAAAATATTTTAAAAAGTTGTTTAATGATAAATAAAATAAAATAACATACAGCTGAAATAAAAATTAAAAAAAAAACACTAAATAAATATTTACAGATTTAAACATGGTTATTAGTTAATCATGCCTGGTTTTTGAGTTAGCTACCAGAGCCTACACCTGGCATATAAGTAAAGCCATATAAAATAATAAAGCTGAAAATAATTTATTTAAATAATAATATTGTGCAGAGTTAAATGGGTGTCATCAGTTAGACACATCAGGTTTAGGAGTTGGCTAATTACTCCCAACAGTTGACTACTTCCTCCAGGTGGTCCAACGTCTTGCTACTGGCTGTGTTGATATGACAAAAGCGAAAACGAATTAAGGGAGCAGATTATCAGTTTCTCCAACAAAATCAATTTTGGATACTTCAAAGGCACTCAACATTTACCCAGTGAAGTAAATAATCGGATCTTTTTCCAGAAATTAAAGTTTTTTTTTTAAAAAGGTGAAAATTTTAACGTTTGCAGCTTTGTGCGTTAGGCCTAACTCACCACGTGCGATAGGGAAAACATGCCAGTTTCACTTAATCTATGCAGTTGATTGTTTTTTTGCGGTTAGGCAAGGTAAGTTTGAAATGATATCATAAAAAAATCTAATGAATTCAAGCTGTCTTTGTGGAAATACCTTTTTTTCTTTAATTGCGATTTTTTTCGCGGAGAAATGAGCCAACTTTCGGTACAACTTGACTGTAGCGTTCGATTTGTGCTCCCCGATAAAGGTTTCGACTTTTTGGGCATCTTCGTTTCGTATTCTCCCGTTCTTATTTTTATAATTTACAATGTAAGTATTGTGTCTGCAATTTTTTATACTCTTTGACCGCTTAGTTATTTTACTAAGATTTTATTAAGAAGCAAAGAAAAAAAAAGAAGTTGATTATTTGTGTAGGATCTGGGTTAAAATAATTACCGGATTCGGATACTGCAGGATCCGGATCTATCCGGACTCGGTCGATCCCTAGATGCTAATAACACAAGTTTTTTCCATCATTATCGTGAGTATACCATGTAACAGTACCTAGCGCTAATGCCGTAACAGGAAACCCACCTTATAGTTATCATAATGTGGCTTTGACTGGCAATGTTTGTCTGCGGAATCTTGGTCTTTGTAAAATTTTTTACAGAGTTTACAAAACAAGCCAGATAATGGCACAACAGATCTGCGACCTGTAATATAGAAAAGAAAACCATTAAATTGTGCAATTAATAGCTGTAGCAAAGTAGGTAACCATAAATAGCCTATTAACCGCCCATGGGCCATTGGAATTAACTTGAAAAAAAATCAGGGAAGAGCTGTAAATAAAAACATAACTCATTTTCTAACCTTACTTCTGTCCAGGGAGCATGTTACTCCATTATGGTGACCACGTAAATGATCTGGATTCAGTCTCACAAAAACGTAATGGCTTTATTCTCATTTATTCATAAATTTAGTTTACTAATCTACAGGGTGATCCAACTAAACTGTTACGAGCCGATATCCTGAGAATGGCTAATAAGAGAATAATGATGATAGAAATGCAATGATCGGTGTGATGGGAGACGTTTACATGAGAAAAAAGGAATGACCTTGAATTAATATTAATAAACAAAAACGGAACGTTAAATGTTTACAGTAAGGGTCTAAAAGTCAAAACCTAGAAGGAACACGGACAAGCTTTGAAAGTCAGGGTCTAGGTGAAAAATTTTTTCAGTAAGAGGCTGGTAAGCATTAGACCCTTACTACCCGGTGGTTAGATTAGTTCTAGTCTATTGGACAGAACGTGTGTATGAACGGTTGTAGCAGGTTTTCTTGGTTCTTAGAATATTGTTACGGAAATTTAAGGGCACAATTTTCTTGTGAAGATTTGTCATTTTGTCTTTTGCTGCTTTAGAATATTTTATTATGTTTCGCAGATTTATGGCAGAGGATAACCAAATTAATACTCTCTGCTACAAAGATGCTGTCTTGTTACTAAATCGAAAAATAATTTTCAACATAAAGCAAAGCAGGAAACGTATACCATACTACAACTGGATCATCACGTGGGTCTTTGTAGGAGGATTTACAGTTTTTCGCCAAATATTTATTGCTGACCACCGGGTAGTAAGGGTCTAATGCTTACCAGCCTCTTACTGACAAAATTTTTCACCTAGACCCTGACTTTCAAAGCTTGTCCGTGTTCCTTCTAGGTTTTGACTTTTAGACCCTTACTGTAAACATTTAACGTTCCGTTTTTGTTTATTAATTCGTGTTACTTTTAGAATTGCAGCTAAATTGTAAAACAGTGCAGTTGACGGTCAAAGTTGAGAGTTTAACACAGAGACCCTAGGCCGACCCTTACTAACACTGGCTATCGCCAGTATAATAATGGAAACAAACTCTTTAATCTTCAGTCTACGTCTTGCAGTTGCAGTTTGCTAATTGGCATTGTTACATAATAACAATGTTGAAAACAATGTAAAACAATCAATCTGGTCATTTAGAGCTCTGTAACCCCTGAACCACTTGCCCAATTAAAAAAGGCCTTATAGAGAGGGCACATCTACAGAGCAATACCTATAAAATGAGCTAAGAACCAGCTTTATAGGACAAATGGTTTGACCTGTAGCGAGGACAGACGAAACTATCCCCAGAACAACAAGAAGAAGCAGAACAAGAAGTTGTCTATTTGGCCCCTCTCTGTATCTCGGGTTTGGCTCGACCGAATTTCACAATTTTTGGACTGCAAACAGGCTTTAACTAGTCAAGGCTAGATTCCAAATTTGGTTTAAAGATGTTTACTTTTGACGGAGTTATAAGCTTTCAAAGTTGAGAGTTTAACACAGCGATCCTAGGTCGACCCTTACTAACACTGGCTATCGCCAGTGTTAATTTCAAGGTCATCCTCGTGCTATCTTTCAAACGAGATACGATACGGCAAAAAAAAGCCCAATTTTACTGGGGGGGGGGGGCGAAATTGGTTTTTATTGCATAGTCGAAAATTTATACTACCTGTAAATTTGACAGCATTCAGTTCCTGGATGCTCCTTATCAGCCTTGATGTTTTTCGCTCTCTAGATCCGGCCAGTGCGCAAAACCCACTGCGCATGAGTCACCATGCGCAGCCCTCCTATAAAAGACGGTTTGCCCATGCGGGCCATCTCTTTTCCTCTCAATATGTCAACCATGATGGTGCCTCAAGAGGGGAGGTAGGGTGGGTATTTACAGGTAGTATAAATTTTCGATTAGGCAATAGAAATCTTTTTTTACTTCCCCCCCAGGAAAAATTGGGTTTTCTACTTGCCGTTCACGAAAATTTCTACTACCTGTAAATTTGATGCATTTACAGTTGACCTCGCCAGTACAGGTAGCGGGCACCATCATGACGGGTTACCCAGGGCCAAAAAAGTTTACCACAACTTAACACTTTGTTGAGATTGAACAGAAACCGGAGTGGAACGATCGATGTGGAAGTCCGAAGTAGAGATGAGGGTCTTGCTTTTGTCTTCGTTTCTGTTATTTAATGCTTTAAAGTGTGTGTGTGTGTGTGTGTGTGTGTGTG
>JAHWFP010023504.1:67477-87066 GCA_023313725.1 Lithobius niger
GGGGGGGGGGGTCGTCGTCGGACTACACGTCTGGTTAATGGCAGTGGGTTCACCAGACAGTGCAGCCTATGGCTTGCCTTGACATGTCCAAGAAATTGTTGGTTGGGAGGATGGTCAGGCTTCTTCTGATGAAATTTGGAGGCTTCCAGTGAGTGATGTGGTTGTGGAGTGCCCATGAGATTGTGAATTATCATGTTGATGCAATATGTGAATGTTTGGTCACGTCGGTTCCTTCAATAACGGTGGTGAGAGGTGGGTTTGGAACTTGACAATCGTTCGTTTATTCAATTGAAGGTAAGGTGTATGGTTCGAACAAATTAAGTGTTCTTTGAAGGTATGGTACCCTGGAGGTTCAAAGTTCAGTAGGATGATGGCCTTCAAGGTTAATGGTGGAGCTTCGTGTCACGACTGAGTCAAGACGGGATTCTGGCTAAGAATGAAGTTGTCTGGTGCATAAGGGGAGGGGTTGACTACACATTTGGCTAGCGATAGCAAGTCCTGTAGACAGTGTAGCTCATTAACTTGCCTTGACGTGTCCATGCACGTGTTAGTTGAGAGGACAGTTTGGCTTCTTCTTGATGTGACTAGGGCTTTCAGTGATGGAGACTGGTTGTGGAGTGCCCATGAGTTTCAAGCTTATGTTGATCCAACTTGTGACTGTTTTGGACACGTCGGTTCATTAGAGAGCGGCTGTGGAAGGTGGGTTTGGGACATGACAACCGTTGGTTTGTTCTGTTGGTTAGTCGTTGGTGCTAGATTAGAGATATTTACAGCTGGTATGATGCCAATGGGGTTTCAGAGTTCAAAATGATGATGGGCCTCGTGGTTTTGGAGGATTTCTGTGTCATGATTCGAAGTTCAGACGGGATTTTGGAAAGATGAGAATGAGAAGACCAGATAATTCAAAGGTCCATGTGGTGATGAAGGATCCAGATCATGTAGTTTGTTTCATGTCTTGACGTGATCCTGAAGAAGTGGAAGGGAGCCAGAAAGGCTTTGGCAGGGTGTGACGCATGATTTTGGGCCTGTCTGAGAGGTTGACGGAGATCAGAATCTTGAGTTGTGTCAGTGGCATTGTCGGGAAGATTTCACAGGTGTGGATGAAAGTGGGTCATTCACAATTTGAATGCCGGCTTCAAGAGCATGAGGATGGTTCGGCTTGCTGAAAGGGCAGGTTCTGAGTGATTGTTCAGATAGCAGGTTCGTGCTGAAGCACTTGATATGAACAGCCGAGGAGATGGTTGGTGAAACTGTTGACCAGGTCAGTGATTGGCATTGGTAATTGAACGTGTGAACGACGAGTCCTGTAGATGAAGGTGACATGTCTGGTGGATGGAACCATGGTTGTGGATATTGTGCCGATGAAGGTTTGGAAGAAACCAGAAGCAGCTCAAGGTTTTGGTTTGGGTTTTCTTTGAGGCCTTTTTCCGGATGTGGAGCGTGTAGCAAAGATGAGCGGTGAACCCATCGATTCAGTGTTTCGTGACGAAAATGCTGGAGAAGACTGCAGTCGTGATAGACCGTGCAGAGGTTTCATGAGGTGAGCAGAGGTTGAACCAGAATTTAGCGAGTTGTTTTCGTTGAGTGGAGAGGTGATCGTTTTGCTTCAAGTGAGATAAGGAGATTCCTGATGAATTTTCCTTTCGGAGAGATTTATTCATCGACAAAGATCTTCCTTCGAATTAACTTCGACCAGGATGTTGCCGGTTGGTTGGAAGTTCTAGTCGGATTGTTGTCGGGTTTAAGAGTTGCTGTGATGCAAGGTTGAGTAGTTTGGCTTGATGTTGGAGGGCTCATGTGAACTTGAAAGTACGGCAGCTGGGGCGAGGTGTTGTTCTGAATGAAGGATCATGGGGTGAAGATATTCCTAGGAGAAAAATCATTCCCCAGATGAGGGACATCATTGGAGAAAGGTCTTTAGACATGTGATCGATTTTCATTAGGCGAGGAATGATGTGTTAGTTGAGATCATGTTCCAGGCGAAGGATCATCTTACGGGGGAAAGGTCTTCGAGCGAGAGATAGATCTTCTCAGTGGTAGATCCTCCGGGTGAAGGGTCTGCAGTGAGTGAAAGATCTTTTCACACGTGAACGAACTTCGTGCAGGTGGAAATCTTCTTACAAGCGAAATGTTTTCTTGTGAGAGAAATATCTTCTTAGGCAAAGGTTATTCATTGGATGAAAGATTCTTCTTGGCGAAGATCTTTGTTGCGGTGAAGGATATCTCCTGACGGAATGACATAATTCAGACGTTTGACCTTTTTACGGACGGAAAGATCTTCTTTGGGGTGATAGGTCTTTTTATTGGCAAAGGTTTTCCTTCTGGTGAATGATTGCCTTCAGGCGAAGGATCGTCTTCCAGGTGACGATTATTCAAAGTCGTTGATATCCTTTAAGTGACAGATCCCAGGATTTTCTTGTTCGTGAAAGATCTTCTCTAAGGGAAGACGTTCCAAGGAGAGAGATCTTATTTCAGGTGAAAGTTCTTCTAGTGGGCGAGAGATCTTCGGAAGCAACGATGGTTGGCTCTTTGGAATCCAAAAGCTGACACTCGGTAAGATTGACTTATACTCACAGTAAGATCGGTAAGATTACAGGTGGCCACGGCCGAGGGCTCGTAGGGCCGTTTGAGTTGTTGGTGTCTGAAGTTGGCGAAGAGTACGGCTGGGAGCGCCGACATTGTACGAGGGTTGAGGCAGAGTCCAAGTCCCCATCAGAATGAATGATTGCGGCAGGAAGATGTTGTGAATCCAGAGACGGAGTTGTAGAATGACGTCCTTGGTGGAGGCGAAGTTCTAGAAGTTCTAGACGTCATGAGGTGAAGACGAAGGAGCGATGTTGGCGGGGTTCCTGGATGGCAATTCGATAGTTTGATGATTCGGTGAGAGCCGAGGATGAAGGGTCGAGGGGCCAATTTGTGTGAGCTGGCGTGTGCTGTAAGGATTCAGACGAACACCGAGATGAAAGCTTGCGCTGTCCACATGGTGTTTGTGAAGCAGTGTTGAGAAGATGTGCTGCAAGACGTTGATGGGCGAGACGGAGAAGGCATGACCACTTTCCTTGGGTTGTTTGGGAAGGGGTTGCAGGCTGTGAAACGAACGTGATGTGTGGTGTATGACGAATGTTGCAATGGGTGACGTGATGCTGATGAGGGACGAACGCTTATTGGAGAGAATCTTCTTCCAAGGGACTTTCGACGTTGCTTGGGTCGTCTGGAGGAGGACAGCTTGGTGTAGAATCCGTCAGACTGTATGCGATGATGAATGCTCCGACGAACGATGGGGTGAGCGTTGCTGGGACAATCATTTGTCTTGAACAAAGATGAATGCTTTATGCCGGCAAATGACGAACACAAGAAGAAAGACAAACGCTTGGCTCGGGCGGGCATTGGGTACGAACGGGACAAATGATTAATGAACGACGAACGCTTGTCTTCACAGGAGGCAAATTCTTGAATGGAGACAAATGACTTGTGTCGGCGAATGACACGAGTAACGAACACCGGACGAATGATGAACCCTTGGCTTGGGCGAACGACAGCAGGGCGAACGCTTGTCTTGATACAAGGCGAGTACTTGACTTCTTGACTTGAGCAAACACTTGCTAATTGAAGAAAAACGGGAGCTTGAGCTTGCGCGAACAGCGGACACCCTATGAGTGAGGGCTAGTCAGCGAACGGCTCTTGTGCAAACGACGAGTGGACCTACGAATTGACGAGTGGGCGAATGGTAAGTGACGTTGTGAATGATGAACGGGCATGCGGTCGACGAATGGGTTTGCAAGTGACGGACAAGCTTTGAATGACGAACGGGCTTGCGAACATGCGAATGGGTCTGCAAGCGACGAAAGAGCTTCGAATGATGAGAGAGACAAACGAACTTGTGAATGACGAATGGACCAGCGAACGACGAACGGGCTTGCGAATGACGAATGGGCCTGCAAGCGACGAACAAGCTTGAGAACGACGACTGTTGGCGAATGGACGAATGGGCGAATGAAACGGAGAATCACAGGTGACGTCTTGCGACGAGAGCTTGAGGAAACGAGATGGCCACCATGGGCAAACAGTCTGCTTTTATAGAAGGGCTGCGCATGGTGACGCACGTGCAGTGGGGTTGCGCACTGGCCGGATCTAGAGAGCGAAAAACCTCAAGGCTGATAAGGAGCATCCAGGAACTGAATGCAATCAAATTTACAGGTAGTAGAAATTTTCGTGAACGGCAAGTAGAAAGTAAATTAGAAAGTTGGACGCAAGGACACAATATGACCAGAAAAATAAAAAAAAAACAGATCCAAAATCGGATAATAAATAAAACAGTTACGATGATGTTCAAAAGCTAACTCTGAACATGCTGGCTGCACTGTAGTAAAGAAGTTGGCTTCATTACAGTGCAGCCAGCATATTCAGTTAGCTTTTAGACATCATCGTAACTATTTTATTTATCCGATTGAGTCTTTTTTTTTTTTTGGTCATATTGTGTCCTTACGTCCAACTTTCTAATTCACTTTTTTTTTGCCGTATCATATCTTGTTTGAAAGATAGCAAGAGATTGACCTTGAAATATTAAGTTCATTCCTTTTTTCTCGTGTAAACGTCCCCCATAACACCCATCATTGCATTTCTATCGTTATTCTCTCATTAGCCATTCACAGGATATTGGCTCGTAACACTTTAGTTGGATCACCCTGTACATCATTAAAATGAATATGTGCTGCTGTGTGTACCTCTACGCCCACTTAAGGGTCGACCGATGGCAAAATTTTGCCGATTGACCGATGCCGATTTTACGCCGATTTTTAAATCTTATTAATTAGCCGATGCCGATTTTGTGCCGATTTATTAACCTTCCTGACTGGCCGATGCCGATATTTTCCCAATTTCATGACTTAACCAATCGGCCGATGCCGATTGGCGACTGCCGATATTTTCTTTAAACAGAAACTTGACAAATTTTCGTACTTTATTTGAAAAATAAAAAAGTAACCAGTTACAGCATTACAATCATCTCTACAAACAGCTGCTCCTGAGTAACTTACACATTGAGGGCTTACTTAACGATGCTAGAACAAAATTTTGAAAAAAAACTTATTTTTCTTTTAATTTTAATTTTCTTTTAAGGCTCAAAGAAATTAATTTAAAAATAAATAAATAAATAAATTATGGCATAAAGCTAACAACATACATTTAATTTGTTGGAAGTTAAAACATGTCACGGAAGCACGTGTACGTGTAGACGCTAAAAAAGAACGAACGAAAAAAAATTTTCCGAAATACTTTTTTAGCAAAAAAATGCAAATATATTTTATTGTAGGGGTAAAATAAATGTATTATTAAACAAATGCATTAAAAAACTGAAATGCTGACTATTTCAAAGATTGAAATAGTCAGCATTTCAGTTTTTTAATGCATTTGTTTGTTTTTGAATGAGCTAAATGTATGCCAAAGCCCCATAACGCTCCAGCAAGTGGCTGTCGGAAAGACAGGAAAACGATATTTAAACAACAGCCAATCTGCGATCTGAGGCTGTGAATAACTTCACAAATTCGATATTTACTGAGGAACACTTACCATCTAAAGTGCAAAGGTCAGGTTTGTGGCTTTAATTCCACAGATCGTCAGCACCGGACGTACATTTTTGCCTCTAAACGTTGCGTTTTGGCTACCGCTGGCTGGCAAACATTTTCGTTTGAAATTAAATCGTTAATGGTTACGTTAAAAGATAAATACAATAGTATAGGGATTAACATTGCAATTAAAACGTTAAACTATGTTTCGGCTACTGAGGATTTTGTTGTTTGTACCGTTGTTTGTACCGTGACCGTGAGTTACACGATCCCATGCAAACAGAGTCGCGCAAATTAGGCCTATTTCACGGAAGCGATCGCCGCTTGTTGTTGACCGCGCGCATACGGATTTCGTTTTGTTTCAAATACTAAATAACAACAATCGGTATTCCATCGGCAGACAGTTCGTTTGGCCAGCCGATGCCGATGTTTTTTTTCTTCATATTTGTTGCGGCCGATGTAAATGCCGATTTATAGGAGGCAATACATCGGCAAGCCGATTGCTCGCCGATGCCTTAAAATTCATGCCATCGGCGCCGATGACGATGCCGATGCCGATCAATCGGTCGACCCTTACGCCCACTGAATTAAGGCACCTACAAAGATGAGAGTAGCCCAAACAAAATAAAATTAAATTACTAGGGATGTGCAATGCTCGAAAAATTCGAGCTGAATATGCAACTTGTGCCGAAAAACTCGAATCCGGTAAAGACGTTTAAAAACACCAACGGGGGAGCATGTATTGATCTCTTCAGGTAAAGCATTTTACGCTCTGGACCACCCTTACACCAAAGCAAAATCTATGAACATCCACCAGACATCACCGAAGATGTCAAATTACTGGTGTTGTTCATGTTCAGCGACATTTGTGGCGACATTAGCACGTGGTTTGAGCGACGAGGCAGCCAATTTTTTTTGTTAATTTTATTTAATTTGCCGTACTTTTACTTATGTAGGTAGGGCAGCTCTCTGTAGGCTTCAGCCAAGGTTTTCCTATAACTAATAAAATTAAAATGGCGGCTATTCCACACTCAAAATTTGTTATCTCGTGATTATATAGGGATAAAAAAGTTTTCTGTCGTGCCATCCCTAACCCACACAATCCGTTAACCCTTCAAGAAGCACGGATGTGCAATACCAGGTTTTTCAACTCAAAACCGATACCGTAAATCGCGTATTAAACGCCCATGGGCTTATGCAGTTAATCTGGCAAAAATCATGGATGGGCATTAAAAAGATCATCCACAAATTTGTAAACAAAATAATGGCTCCGAGTCTCGTTCGTTATCGGAATCAACCAGACAAATTGCCCCACCATGGTAAAACTGACTCTTTATCACGTTTTTAACATCTGCACGAGTTTGCATTAAACCTCCACAATGTATTATAAAATTAATAATAATGTGTGATAAATTAATATATATTAAATTAATAAAAAAATTGTAAATAAATTTAATTAAGTTTTAAGTAAACCTAGCCAAAGAAAAACTACATCGTTCTCTAGTTTCACATAGGCCTAATTTGAGCACTTTACCTTTGGAATAATCACCACAGCTAAGAGTTATTTGTTTTAACAGCTCTTTATATCATTAGCAGTTGCAAGTGTTTGGGATGCAGTTTATATCAGCTTTAATTAAATTCAAGCAGGCTTAAATGCAATAAATTCGCGTTGCAGTAGTCTCTTCAGGTCACTCACAAGGCAAGGTAGCGTTGCACTCAATGCTAGCAGTAGCTTCAAAAATGGTTATCTGGAAGGTGAACCTTTGCCAGTAAAATTACATGTGTTTTTTGTACAACCAAGTCAAGTTTAAATATTATTATTATTACATTCTTATTAAGTAATATGTTTATTAGAAAAATTTTATTTGTTCTTCACTATTTTGCAATGAAAATTGCAATGTAGAATTTTTTTAAATCCTAATTGTCAATTAAGACAATTATATTTACCGAGCTCTAGTCCGCTATTGCAACCTGCCGATAGCCATGGTGAAGCAATAAGATTAGGCCTATATATAACTTCTTAACTCCAGAGTTCTCTGCAGTAAATTAATAAATTTATTGTGAGAATATCTAATTTCATTAATTTGTACATTATTAATTTATTTTGTTCCCATTTAATAACACATAATATTGAAATTTATTTTAAACTTGAGCTGAGGTCTACAATATGACTAAGAAATTATTTACTGCTGAACTATGATCGATGACCTTGTTTTGAGAGCTCCATCCCGATTCACTCAGCTGTACATCGTTTGTAATCCTAGCCGAGTTTTGAAACACAACTTTTAAGTTAGGAGATTGTAAAACTACTGAATTCAAGGACAATTATCCATGTTATTTACTCAATCCGAAGTTGCTGTTCAAGGTACTTAAGTTTGAATTATTTAGGTTAGGACACAGTGGTTGCCTAGTCACTGGTCTACCACTAATTATTGTTAAACGCACTACTATGAAAAAAAAATGTGATAGACCACTTATATGATCCATCAGGGTGCGGGAATGGTACCGCCCCATCTCCGCACATAGCCACTGCCGTGGTGTTGTTGGACATAACCGCCAGAGTTTTCCCTGCGATGAGCGAGGACTAGGTCTTGATGTGTATGTCTCTCTTTCTCAGAATCCAAGGCCGTGTGAACGTCGAGGTGAGCACCAAGGTCCAACGTCGAGGCATCCGTGAACAGGAGATTATCCAGGATGGGGTGGGGGGTTGTACCTGCAATCCTACTTTAAGGTTGCTTCCTTGCATCCACCACCTTATCTACAATACTGTACTCAACATTTGCATTCGAAATTTTTTCTTGCACTGCATTAATTTTTTGTACTAACTTTATAAGGCCGCATCACCTTTTTTGCCTTTTTTTCTGCAAACTTACGACGGCAACGTCTAACTTCGTGCTTGTGCCTGCATCACGTGACAATGGCAATAGTAGGTATGAACGCAATGCTAAAAAAAGTTGGGAGTTACATGGAATATAAAAGTTTGGCTACCTGCTGAAATTTGTTAGTTAAGTAGAGTCATTCAATACTAGAAGGGGGGCCAACTTGGCAGGCCGCCATACTGGCTGCCATCTTGGAAAATGGCGGCCGGAAGACAGTTTTTTTGTATATCTCAAGACCAGTAACTCCAATCAAAAAACTTAGAATACCAAAATTGTTCAGAACATTCTGCACAAAACATATTTCTATCAACTTTTTCGTAGAGGCAACGGTTCAGCAGAAAAATCAGCATAAAACTATTATATACCTTTTGCGGGCAGTGTGATAAGCATACATAGTACTACATTCGAGTCGATTATCGTTTGACCTAATACAGATAAATGAATGAGGTTTAAAGCGTTCGTAAGATGAGATTAATACCTTTTTAATCCACATTAAACCACATTCACGTATGTTGATTAGACCACACTTTACAGACTAAAACGTAATGCAGTACATGTTTACTACAGCCGCATAAGTGTGCCACTCGCGTACTATTACTTACAGCCCTGTACAAATTTTACCAAATATAGGTACTTGAATGCAATTTGAATAGATTGAAAAGTATTAACCACCCGTTTTGAACCCCCCCCCCCTCCACGCCCTAGCTGTCGACGCGCCATTAAGCCTCAATTCATCCCCCGTTTTGAAGATCTGAATACCCCACATTTGTAACTATTATCTTGAACGATTGGTCACAAGACTCTAGAGGAAGACTATATTTTAGGGATAAATGTTAATTTAATATTTTTTCTCAACTACTGGAGTTGAACGTGGCTCTTATTTAATTAATCATTAAGTAAGTATTTAATTAAAATAGTTTTTTCCTTTTCCGTATTAACGCCATGGACTAAGGTCTGTGCATCATTTGTTAGAAAGCTACTCCTGAAGAATTCGTTGTGGAACTTCCAATTCCAACACATCTGTTATTGAGGAAACTTACAAAAACTTTATTGAAAACTGGGAGCATTTTCACACAGCTGGCATTGATGTGCTTGTAGAGATGATTACATTATAAGCAACCGTTGATAATGTAGTGGGCCAAGGAATCTAAATGGCATAAAAACTGCAGGCGGGAGCTCCGCCAGGACATACTACAATGTAAACTAAAGCAATAACAGGTGGCGGATAGTGTTGTTTCCATTACATCAAAGACTCCAAGGAGAAGCCCCCACGCTAAAGGCATCTGACAACTGTCTGTTCTGTATGAAACAGGAGGAATTAAAAATGTTCAGCAATCCTTCCAGAAACTGGAGCTTAATAATGAACTTAAGAAAAAGTGCTCCTCCTTAATGATCCAAGTGTTTTGACTCGGCTTTCTATTGGAGATCTGGTAGCGAATGAACTGAAATATCATAGAAACTCTCATCCATCTCATTGGGAATTTGTGCTGCAATTTTGGTTTGCGTAAATCATACAATATGATTGTAGGTAATTGTTTAAAAAACCAAAGTAGACTATCACTTAAGATTTTCAAGATTGGACGAAGCCTTGCAGTCATCTTCAGGATCTTAGCTTTTCACATTAAGTGAATCGAAGTGGCGGATGAAAGAGTTCCATGGTATTTCAGTTCATTTGCTACTAGATCTCCATTAGAAAGCCGAGTCAAAACACTGGAATCATTACTGAGGTGCACTTTTTTTTCTTAAGTTCTTTATTAAGCTCCAGTTTCTCGAAGGATTGCAAATTGTTTTCCATGCAGAACAGACAGTTGTCAGATGCCTGTAGCATGGGGCTTCTTCTTGGAGTCTTTGATGTAATGGAAGCAACACTACCTGTACTCAATAGGCAACCACAGTAGCCAGCACCTGTGATTGCTTTAGTTTACGTTGTAGTTTGTCATGACGGAGCTCCCGTCTGCAGTGTTTATGCCATTTAGATTCCTTGGCCACTACATTATCGACGGTTGATTATACTACTGTCAGCTCTACATGCACATCAATGCCAACTGTGTGAAAATACTCCCAGTTTTCGATGAAGTTTTTGTATGTTTCCTGAATAACAGATGTGTTGGAATTGGAAGTAAAACAACATATGTCTTCAGGAGTAGCTTTCTCACAAATTATACACAGTCCTTAGTCCATGGCATTAATACTGTAAAGGAAGAAAGTATTTGTTTAATTAAATACTTAATTAATGATTAATTAAATAAGAGCGACGTTCAACAGCAGTATTTGAGAAAAAATATTAAATTAACATTTATCCCTAAAATATATTCTTCCTCCGAGTCTGTAACCAATTGTCCAATATATAACAGTTACAAATGTGGGGTTTCAGGCCAGCAAAACGAGGGGTGAACTGAAGCTTAATGGCGCGTCGACAGCTAGGGGGTGGGAGGGGGTTAATACTTTTCAACCTATTCAAATTGCATTCAAGTATCTATATTTGGTAAAATTTGTACAGGGCCGTACGTAATAGTACGTGAGTGGCACACTTACGCGGCTGTTTTAAAGATGTACTGCATTAAGTTTTATTCTGTAAAGTGTGGTCTAATAAAGATACATGAATGCGGTTTAAAGCATTAAAAAGGTATTAATCACACATTTCGAATGCTTTAAACCTCATTCGTTTATCTGTATTAGGTCAAACGATAATCGACTCGAATGTAGTACTATGTATGCTTATCACACTGCCCGCAAAAGGTATATAATAGTTTTATTCTGATTTTTCTGCTTAACCGTTGCCTCTACGAAAAGGTTTATGGGAATATGTTTTGTGCAGAATGTCGTTCTGAACAATTTTGCTAGTCTTAAGTTTTTTGATTGAAGTTACTGTTCTTGAAATAAATCAGAAAAACAGTTTTCCGGCCGCCATTTTCCAAGATGGCGGCCAGTATGGTGGCCTGCCAAGTTGGCCCCCCCCCCCCCTTCTAGTATTGAATAACACTACCTAACTAACATATTTCAGCAGGTGGCCAAACTTTTACATTCCATGTAACTCCCAGCATGGCAGTCACAGGTACTACAATATTAACTGGCGACGCGATGTAAATCATCTTGATGATCCAGCACACAAGGTAACGATCCAGGTGTCAGCGGACCTGCGGGATCCAAAATAGCGGTGACGGTTGAAGTCCAACTGTGCCCGGAAACAATCGTACCGGCACACATGGTCGAGGTTGTCGTTTTCCCTAGCAACGTGTCCACCATCTTGAACCGAGTCAAAGCATGACAATGTTTGTCCAACTGTGACTGAATTACCTCTGGATTCACCACTTTGACAAGATTGAATTTCCGACGTAACTGGACCTAATAAAATTCCCAACTTGATAATAAAATGCACAACACCTTCTGGTAAATTAGAAGCACCTACAGCTGGCGCGGCGGCATCTGAAGATTAGGGCTCTTAGCCAATGAAAGTTTATTTGGATCACAGCTCAATTCTTTCAAGACTAACCTACGATCCAGCGAACTCGACAAGGAATCTGACGATCCGTAAAACTCACGTTGAACCTGCCGTTATTGGCTTTTCGTCACATACGTTCTATTTTACTAACATCGGTGTCGGTATGCTGGAGCAAGCTTACATAAACAGCAACGACGACATAAAGTATACTTATGTCCAGAGGTCTTTAAAGGCGAGTGCACTTCCATTTTAAAGACATAAGACCCCGAAAGACAGAATTTGGAACCTTTTCTCATTAAAAAATTCTACGGAAATTTATATCGACCGTCTTGGACGACACCCAAATGATTAGTGGCAATGTCTGCTGGGATGAAAATAGGTAAGGCACCTGACGGTGAGCCAAGTTAAGCTTCTTAAAACTTCTTTTGGGCGTAGAAAATAAAACAAGTGATTTTAGCCAATAGGTCCAATAGGTTTAGCCATAGGTCTTTTCGAACTAAGTGAAAACTGCTTGTAGTAAAAGAAAGAACAACTTGGGGGTGTTGATGGAGATGTTATGGGCAAATGAGTAGTGGTGAACAAATGGCGGTTGAGACTACAGAAGAAAATGAAGGTGGGTTTTTTTTGGGGGGGCAAAATTGGTCCTAAATTTGGCAGCTATAATCCTTGAAATTGCTTGAATTTTATTTTCTTAAAGCTGTGCAAATTACGCATCTAATAAACTAAATTTGTGTATAAAGGCACTGCACTTTCTAGACTGAATCATCCAGATCACATATGTGAATGATCACATAAGCCTAATCGTCAACTTTTCCATGATGGAGTGAACATGCACCCATGAATCGCGTTAGGTATTTAGTTGATTCCGTAAAATGTACGAAGCTTCGAATTAATTTTGTGGCAGAACTACAACGATTTAAGGGGAAGGCCGTAATTAGGATATATCACTATTCGGACCTTCAAAGCATTTTAGGGGGATGGGTAGTAGCTTTGCCAAGGCGACTAATACACTATATACAGCAATACAATCAATCATAGTTTAACTCACCAATAGGCTTGTCTGGGTTATAGGGCGGAATGTTGTTGGGGTCGTCTTCAGGTTCATCCTCTGTACTGGATGCAGTTTGCTGCAAAAAAAAATATACACAAACTAATTTATTATTTTGGACTTCGTAAGGCCACAAAAAACATTCTCTTCTGAGGTGGGTCAACTCTTTTCATTATCCTATTTTACTGGAATTAAGTCATTTTATTTTTTCAACAATTTCACCAAAACTTCCGATGGGAGTTTTTTATTTAGTAAAAATCACTTATCAGTCCCAACAAGGCATGGTTGACCAACAACTGCAACAACAAATAAATGGTTTTGTCTGTTGGTAATAATTTTGTTAAGATTTGAATGCTTAAATTTAATTGTGCATTGAAAGAGTATTGTGAAAAAGACAAATAAAATTAAAATCCCACGTGACTGACACTTTTGAAAGATTTAGCTGACCAACCAACCAACCTTTCTCTTTGCCTGCCTTTTTCTGTTTAGTTGTTGGCATTTTAAAGGAGGATGCAATACAGCACAAGACAAGGCAATACCGGTATAACCAGACGCTAAAAACAAATTCAATTCATAACCATCATACATTTTCAGGGTTAGTCAATATAAAAAAATTGGAAGCGACTAAATAAGTTTGGTGCCTTTCTGCCAATAAAGGATATCGCAGCTGCTAATTCGAAACTATAGAGTGTCCGTGCCTGTAACCAAACAAGCTGAAAATATTCTTAACTTGAAAAAATCCTGAAGGCTGTTGATAAATTCTGAAGAAAAATTGTGAAAATCTGGTAGCCTACCATAATGCTAATGAAAAAAAATGCCTTAATTTTTGAGCTAGTCTTGGTGTTTCCACCATTGGGTAGCTGTCCAAAAAAATCGATCCAATCGTATACAGCACATACAAATTTATCATAATTTAGCTAAATTATCGAGGGAGGAAAAAAATAGCATCACTACGGACAATGCCTTAGATTTTTTCTAAGGGGGGTAGGCTATTTGGAACTAGAGCCACTCACAAAAAAGAACTTTGGTATTCTGCACTGTTTGAGTGGCTGAGAGCTAGTGTCCGCTTCACCATTAATTCTTCTCTCTGTAGGCTAGTTATTATACGAAAGGACATAAATTCGAACCAAACTCTCGCACTCATGGTGGAGGGTGAAAACAACCTGTTAAAAGTTCACAAGCAGTGGGAGGGTAACAATGGATAAGTCGAGCCTGTAAGGGAAATTCTTGTAATCCAGTTGTATACTTAATTTAAAAATAAAAACTTACTTAAGCCCAGTGTGGCAACTAAATACTGTAAGAACTTCCTGAACTCCACATGCAAAAAGAGAATTACAGGGTTTGCAACTTGTGGTCAACAATCTCTCATAATAATTGTTAGCAGGATAGTTGAGGAATGCGGCCATTTTTTTAGCGAACAAAAAGACCGCACATAAAAATGAAACATGTTGGCTTGTAACGAAGTTGCATCTGGTGGAGAGACTGCATAAAATATTTTGTCGTGCGCGATCTCGGTTGTTGTTTAGGTGCGGTTTGTACCATGCAACTGAATGCACACAACAGAAGAAACTCAACGCAACTACGCGTTTTGATGTGTTGTGAGCTTGGCACACGGACAAACTGTCGTAACACGTTTGCACGCAGATCTAACTTATTCAATGCGTTTGGCTACGACGAAAATGAAAGGAGGCTTCACCCTGTTAGTCACATAGACGTGCCTTGCGACAACGCCGCAAACGGTGTGTGGTGCTCAGTTCCTTATGGTGGTAGAGATGACTGAAGCACAATGTTGTGGCAACATTTCGGCACAGGTTGCGGCAAAATGTTCTGATTTGATGTGCGGCCAGCTTACAGGTCCTTTAAGATTAATATAAAGTCAATCTTTTAACCATCAAACAATTTTAGAAGGTAGATTATGTGGTACCATTCTACAATGGTAAATAAAAGGTTACGAATCACAGCGATTTGTCCATCTTGGAGAAGAAAACTTGACAATGTGCAACGGGCACGAATACTTTTTGAAAATTCAAAAAGAAAAAGGAAGGAGTATCCTAGGATGCGGCAGTGCCTAAAAGCATTTTTTATTTTTATTTGTGTGGTTTAATGTATATGGTATATACGTAAAAACCATGTCTACGCTTCCAGTATTGATTCAGTCAGGGGCCATACTAGAGAAAGTTGAAACGCCAGTTTATTCAGTTGTGAAATTTGAAATCGTACAAGCCTCATGACTTGTTATTGACGATTTCTTTTAAACAAATATGCCAAAAAAATTAAGATTCATCAGTATGGTTGATGGTACGTGTCAGTTGTGTAGAACCATCCATGTCACAAAACAATTGGATATGTATAGAGTTTTTGAATTTTTTGACACATTCTTTTGTATGTATCTGCAGTCTTTCGCCCTAATTCAGCCTACACATACGGTAATATAGATTTAATTACATAATGAAAATTAATAATCTTATGAAGAGTTAATCTTAAAATCTAATCTTAATCATAATGAACAACTTACTGCAGATATCTCCGAAAGTTTGTCACCTACACATGAAGTTGGCACATCAGAAGAAACTGGCAATTGAGCGGATCCAGTTTTCGTCATTTTGACAAGGTTCTCAGACGAATCTGCTTTAGCACCCTTTAAAAGTGAAATACGAAGCATAAAATTTGGCCATAACTAAATGTAACGCTTTTTAAAAGTAGGTGGAAAAATTAAGCAATACTTATTGTGCAGTTGAAGTTATCAACGTTAATATTACAAATAAATAATAAAATCAAAGTTAAGTGGATGTCCAGTTACAACCTAGTGATTCGAATATTCAGTTGATAAACCTGGCATTGCTAGATTTTAGTCAGGGTATACTCCTAAAGAGATGTTTTCAAGTTCTGCATGTACACAGGTTAGTGAAGCGATGTAATCTTGTATCCTCTTGACAGGGAAACAAGAGACTCACTCCACTGTTTTTTGTTTGTAAAGCCTTACTTTTTGTTTTTGGCGTGTTTGAGCATATTATGTCCAAGGCACTGAAGGCTTTACACCGTTTGTGCTTCCATATTCCTTGTGAAAGGCCTGCATCAGCTCTAAATTCATGTCTAACAATTAGGGATCGACTGATACGGATTTTATCGTCATTTGTCATGCAGACCCGTCAGACCTCTGCCCCCGATCCTGTACCTAATTATCTACCTATATTCAATTTTGTTTTAACCAAAACCATTAAATAAACTTAATAGGAATTACAGTATAAAACACAATGTTACCCTGGTTCATTCTTGAAACTGAAAATAAATTATAATTACAATTTTTTCTACTTTTATTTCAAGTCATTACACAATGTTATTATTGTTATACTATTGCTTAACAACAATGCTCAATGCACTGCAAATAGGTTTTAGTACTGATGACGGGGAGGCATTTCTTAAGAACATTTTATTTTAATCCTGTTAAACGGAAACGATTTGTTAAACTCTGCACGTCAAGTGACCCAGGCATGTCTGGCAGTGAAGCCAACGTTGATATTGGACAAATAAATCTATCTAATTATCGGTCAATCCCTACTAACCATATCAACGGGACTAAGGTAGTCATGGGTTGTCAAATGTTTGTTTACCCATTGTTGTTTTCACTGTGACAGAACAGAAACCAGGGAAAAGTCTGATTGTCAGGACTGAAAACTACGAAAAAAATTAGAAATGTATCTCTTAGCGAACGAAATGCTAATAGACATTAACAGATTTTGTTCTGTGCGAGTTTACATAGAAGACCAACTAGGGCAACTACCCTTAAGCTGCTTGTGCGCCAACTAGAAATTGGCCAACTTTCTTTTTCGAAATACAATGCTCACAAAACAATGAGAATACTACCAACAACTAAACTTGAGCACACTGCTTTGGTGGGTTGTACGTAGTTTTAACTAGCACAAAAACTAAAACTAAGCAAAATTACGTACCAGCTCGTTGTCATCCAATGAATCATCATTAGCTCTTTCTTTGGCTTCAACTGCCTTCATAAAAGAAAATATCACACATTACACGTGGTACGCAACCAAAATTAAGAAATTTTTGTATTGTAATGCAAACCGCAATAATTTCATATTTAATACTACACACCACTCATCAAGGTACAATATTAATTTTCTTATTCTTGGGCAATGATTTTTACACGTTATTATTTAAGAGTGCGTTAATGTGCTTCAGGTATTCTGTAAAGTGTCATTAATTTATCAAGTGTGTTCAGCTTTTAGTTATTAGAGAAACATTTAAGCTCGAGATAAGGTAAATTACACTCTTGTCTACATTACATTTTAAATACTTAAAATACAAACAAGAGCATTGAGACACCAATGCGTACGCTAATTTAAACAATAAAGAAAGAATTATTTTATTTTTTCTTATTTTGTGAATACATGTCCGGGTTCGTACTCGCCTGAAAACTTAAAATGTCAGTACGTTTTCAGGATTTTTTCCAATACTTGTTAATTAAAATTCACGGAACACTAACGAGTAACTAAGTGCCAACGAGATAATTAAACCAATCAAAAGACAAATTTGTTAGTTGTGAAATCTTACCATTACATCAGCATGTTGTAAATGGCCGATTTGTTCTACTAACTATACTGATAACTTACTGCACTGGCTATGCACAAAGTGTTGCGAATTTTTTTTGACGTTTGTGTTTCAGTATTACAAACTGATGCTGACATGGAAAGCGAAACACGATTTTCTGTGTGGGAGTTTCCTAGAGCATTCCAGGACTTAACAGCATCTTTTTACAGTTTTCAAGCACTTTTCCAGGCCTGGGATTTCAATTTTGTTTTCCGGGACCCGTACAAAGCCTGATATGCATTTCCCTAGGGCAAGTATAAGAAATGGCAATTTTTTTTAATCTTCAAAGCTGCTGCTGTGCTATTATTTCTCAGCAAGTAGTGAATACGACAATCAAGGGATGCTTGTTTGCTGGACCCTGAAAGCATGTCGTCAACATGACAGTACGTCTCCAGGTGTAGGCTGAAGTACATTGATGGCATGCGATGCAGGCTGTTTAACAACCGAACACAATGAACGACCCTGCATACATTGCACGCCACAGACACTACAGTCCACCTACACCAGGGAGCATATAGTCCAGTCGTAGAAATGATTCTTGGATCAACAAAATATCAACGCCGTAGTCACCACTAGTTGAGGAAGAAGTGCGGTAACAGCTTTGAAAATTCCTAATAAAACGCTGTTTTAATGGGCTGAGGAGACTTATTCAATCTCATTTTTCATCTTGGTTACCATTTCTTGCTATGAGCACATATTTGCAAATACGTTTACTAAAAGGGCAAACAAAAGAGCTCCAAAAAGCACAGATTGTTTAAATGGCAGTTACGTTTACACACCTGCATTCAGTGGTACCTTAAAAAAATATTTTCTTAAGATTGTATAAAATGCTGTACATAACAGATTTCAATTGTTTTTGTTTGCCATATTTGCATAACACCTATTTTACGCAAACAGAAAGCGACCCCCTCCCTCCGAACTTTGTGCGAGCTTGGCAAACCAAGACAGATACCTGTTGCTAGTGGCGGCAACGGTCACCGGGGTAAGTCAGTTGATCTACTAATCCTCAAATCGCTCAAAATCTACAGTGATTTTAAATGAGTGAGGAACAGTAGACCATGCTGCAGCATCGCAGCGGAAGCACAGCATCTTCCCTCCTCCTTTTCCCTCCATTCCCACTCATAGAAGGAATGAACATGTCCAGTCAACACGCGGACACACAGGGAGTCTACAAAATTGTTACTACAAACCAAATACCAATGATTTTTAACAGAATCATCACTCAACAAAAACCACATCAACTTGTTGGTGCAATGTGCAGCAGTTTAGAAAAGCACCGTTAAATTTTTAAGCAAAATTGGTTATGTCCCACGTTTCCCAGAGTTTGTGTGTGCTCGAGTTGCACAGATGAACACATTAATTTATTGCTAACAAATGTTGGAAGCTTAAAATATTCCATTTCTATTTTTTTTTTACAAACTAGTTATTAATGCAGACTTAGACGCCTTTACACTGCTTTTTGCTTTTCATTCTATTAAGGTAAGAAAGCTTTTTTTCCTTTGTTTTTGATTCAATTGTAACATTTCTGGTTTTCACTTAACCGACTGATTAAAAAAAAACTGTTACCCGATTTCTTTACAAATCGTCAATTTTACCACTACCTATTGTACTTTAAAATATCCAACTGACAGCAAGGGCTAGTACCACTTTATTCTGAACATTACATCATTAGTAATTTAAGCTAATGATTAAAATCAAAACGGTGATTGTAACTTTTGTGCGCAAATCACAGCAAATTTTGACTGCAGCCACGCGTACGCCCAGTCAGTGAGGACTAATTCCGCACACATCTACCTTACAACCGGTTTAATTTTGTTTTGCTGATGTATTAAAAATTGAACAATATACCAAGACTGGGAATTCTCAAGTTTGATAACAACTAATGACAGTAGGTGTGAACTTACAATGTGTTATTTAGTAAGCCCTATTTGTATTTTCGTAGTGGATGTGATAACACGCCACAATTCGTCACCAAAATTATTAAATGCTTGGTAACCCAGTAAACAATATTGACTTTCACGCGCCCCGTGTGGTAAGTTAGGTTATGGTGG
>JAHWFP010023504.1:87076-238913 GCA_023313725.1 Lithobius niger
CAATATTGACTTTCACGCGCCCCGTGTGGTAAGTTAGGTTATGGTGGGTTTATGTTGATACCAACAATGACGTTCTTAGCACAAGAATAGCAGGAATAAAGCAATTATAATCTCACAACTGATAAAAGAGCCCATATCAGTAATGCAGTGATTGCAGTGTAAGTCATGAATCCTGGACTGATATTTATAATGAATAGACAAGACCAATTAGTAGAGGTGTGCGAGACTAAGTCATACCCTTAAAACCAGAAAGTTATTTCTACAGAAGGATCCACAGACTATTAAACCATATTTTACTTATCTAACAAATTTAAGCAACTGTATTTCCCAAATACTTGTTCTCTTCTGCAGCACACATCCTTCAGCTCAACTCTAATTAAAATTATTCGCAAGTCCAGGTATTGGTTTCGACTGCTTGTCAAACTATGCGTAAAATTAAAACCAATTAACGCTAGCCTGGATGTTGCTGTTTGCCGCTTTAACTGCACTTCGACAACCCTACCAGTAAGAATGTGAGGAGACAAAAAAAAAAGCTGCAATCAAAGAATAGAATATAGCTTGTTTTGTAATGTTGCTGGAATTGGTGTGCATGCTTTTGATTCAACACTAAAAGCCTTGATTAAGTAATAAATAGCTATTTGTTGCCCAAATTGTTACGTAAAAATACTTTAAATCATTACCATACTAGTAATATGGTTACTCAGCTGTACTCACGTGATCAAGATGCTAGTCTAGCACTAAATACAAAGGACTACGAGAAGACTAACAAAATACTGACTGGCTTACAGCCAACAGTCCTAATTATAGGCTTTGAGCCAACAGATTTTTACGATACTCTACGTACAAAACCACTAACAAACCTCAATGAATTACAATTATTGTTTTAAATGATGCAGGCTAGTCCAACAAAAGATGCTAAGTGCAGAGCACTAATGAAGGATGCTAAGATACACCTACTATGGCACAAGTATGCCTCTTTGCCTTTTCTTTACAATTAATATGCACAATGTGACAGAATATCTACAACCATATTCATAAATGCTAAATCAGGGACAGTCAAGACTAACTTGGTGAACATGAAAAATTCAGGTTTGTATTCACACATGCAGGACCAGTGTAGGATAGTCTGCAAGTTGCCGGTATATGTAATAGTTTGCTGAGGAAACATGCTTAGTGTCAGACAGTGCAGCATTAATTTGCTTGCACACAGTTTTTGTGCTATTTGCAAAGCTTAGATGCCATTTGTTAAAATATGTTGACATCGTTTGGCCAACTAGGAACTTTTTAACATGTGTCGATGTTACTGATACTTGAGCACAGTTTTAAACAAGTACTAACAACGCTGACAACGCGCAGTATGTTACACCAGAAAACGTGCTGAAATTCAAGTTTCAGTATTGCAGTATTAGACCAAAGCCAATAATGATCGTGTAGCTTTTTACTGTTCAATAAATGAAAATTGGAGAAAGAAATTGCACGCGTCAAATTGTAAAAACGTTTCATTTTACTAGTGCAACTCGACAATGATTGCTTGGCAGGCAATCAGGTTATTTATCTAGTCTGTGAACAACTAATTGCAAGAGGGACGGTACGTCTAGCGACCGTGGGCCTGGCATCATGCTGTATTTCATATACTGAACTGCAATATTTTTCAAAGTAATAGAAAAGTGCAAAAAGATTTTACAACAATTTTACTGTAGGCTTCTTTCAAAACAGCTGTAAGTGAAATAAAAATTACAAAAAAAAAAAAAGAATTGGCACACCACATCAAATTTTTTGAGATAAAAAATAAAAAAAACCATCCGTGTCAACAATTATGAAGGTTAGTTTTCGTATCCTTATTATCATAAGTATACACTCAGGATCACCAAGTTCAAGTCCTGGATCATTTGCTCGAGCCTGACGCCCAACAACTGACCATAAAAAAAAATGAAACAACATTCACACTTACAACCATCAAATGAATAACTCACTGCTATTATTAAATGACCAGCATTATGTATGGTGATTTGCCTTAACTAAGTAAGTGGTTGGTCGGAAAGACAAATTAACCGTAAGAGAACCGGTTCCAGAGGATTTTTAAGTTTTGTGAATTATTTACAAAATATAATAGCAATGTGGCTGTGGACTTTACATTTCTGTGATCGTAACAAGTTACTTTCATACAGACAACTTAAAGACACGTTTGAACCCACACGAATGTGAATTAAATATGTGGCAACAAAGCTGGCCGTCAAAGCATAGTTTTCCTTAATAAAATATGCCTAATACAAAAATGAAAGCATTACATACGTTCGTAAATGGATGATACATGATGATGAGTTTGTACAAACAGAATTTACACTGGACTGTAACAAATATAGCACTAACTTAAGGATTATGGTAAAATAAAAATACATAAATAAAATACGAAAAATGTATATAATAAAGTTCGGCTTCTTAAGAGACGAGACAACGTTTACTGAAACCTGTACACCTTTCATTGGTCACTTAATATCAAGAATTTATTTAGCTCTGAAGACAAACATGAAATTAAAATTTAAATTGCAATGCTGACTGACCATCCTGAAGCATACAACCTTAATACCAAAGAACACTCGGCGTAACCAAGTCCTTACGTACCAAACAAAAAAAAGAAGAAAAAAAGACCTTCTGAAACGAAAACGGGGGAATAAGTAGACGAAGCAACAGCAATAACTAAATATCTTCGTTTGGGGAAACTCCACGTTTCATCAACAAAAAAATGATGGAATCCTAACGAGCCAAACCACCAAAACAATTCGAAACAAGTGTCAAGGTACTCGATGGGGCTGCCGTATCAAAAAGCAACCCAAAAGGTTATGAAAATGTGAAATGTCTAGTTCTACCCAGACATCTAGATGGAACAAAAGAGGAAAATTACGATTAAATAGTTACATGTCATGCTGAACGAGTTCATACACATTTACCTATTTAGTTCAAAGTACAAAATGAACAAAGATGCTTGCCTTTCAAACACGAGAGATACTGGAACAAATCTGACCACACTGGAAAAAATTTTGTTTTAGTGAAAAGTACTGGAAATTCCACAAACAAGTTACTGCTTTGGGTGTGACGTGTCTGATTTGGATAAACATAATTCCTGGGCAGCTGTATTGTTATTGACCTTCGAGTAAATGAGTGCACGAGACCGAAGTTTTAAAAATTCAAAACACCGACTATACAAGTAAAGATAATGAATTCAATAAAACAAGGAAAATCCAGCCATTAAAATAAAAGGAAATATAGTAATAATTGGGCATTCTGCGGCCTGAGCACAGGGACCTCGAACCCTTTGCCTTCCACTCGAGCAACCTTTTATCTTCCATTTAAGGATTCAAAGGTTTATGGCTGCAAAGACACGTAGTCGATTGGCATTTTACTTCGCGTCTTAAGTTGCGAATTACCAGACAAACTTGCGCAGAAATTTTGTTAAGAATCATTGCGTTTTATTCAGTGTAAAGCCTTTCTTTTGAAAATCAATATTTGACTACACCGCAAAATGCACTACTTTATTGTAATTACTTACCAGTAAGGCTGCATCGATACTCAACTTTACCGATCTGATATAGATTTTTAAAATTTTGCCGATACCGGTACAGATACTTCTGAAATATAAAGCTTAATTTTTTTTCCGCAATGGTGTATAGTTTTCTTCAAAAGTCTAATAATCATTAAAATGAAACATTTTATAATCGTAATGAACAGTTAAAGATAGCTAGGTAGATGCTAGGGGTGGCATGATACACATTTTTTTTTCCCCGATGAAACTTTTTAAATTATCTTGATAAAACAAATTTTGAGGCTGGAATAACCATTAAAAAAAAAAAACCAGGCTGAAGCCTACAGTGCAACCTTCATGAATGTGAATTGTGTGGCACTCGCCATTTGGCGAATTGTCATCAAAATGCAATTGCCATTGTCCATTACTTCCTCACCATGTAGAAAAAATTCAGCAGTTGTGCTGCTACTTAATGATAATCGACGAAAATTGTTATCGCGATAATATAGAATTATCGATTATCATGCCACTCGTAGTACATACTCGGTGGTTTCCTGAGCAAAATGCTGCAAACCGCATGTCATTATCTCAAACGGAGAGTTGTCAATATTTCAGTTAAGTTGCTGAAATTAACCCGAAACCCCAAATATCGGCAACCAATCCAATCCAGTATCGGTATTAGTGGTGGCAATTAGCGGTTTTTAAAAAAACCGAATGACCGTTTTTTAATATGGTCGCTTAACTGAAAAAAATCGCATGGCAAAACATAAAAAAATGAATTATGGTATTTCGTTTAATAGCAGAATAAAACTAAATGAATATCATGGGAGAATGTAGGATTGGATACGCAGTAATAAAAGAATTTACAATTTGTGTTCTTGCATGTTTTGTGTCACAAAAATCGGCACATCAAAGTTTTCTGGCAATAATGCAATACTTTTTTGACCAGCTTTCACTATATGACGAGCACAAGAAAACTTTCTTTCCGTCTGAACCGATGTAGCAGGCACACAAAATATTTCTGAACTAACTTCGCTACCTTCGAAAATTTGCAGCAGTTTCCTCCCACCAATACAACATACTTAAATCAATATTAAGCTTTGACGATTTAAAAAAAAATAGCTCGTATACAGTAGAGTTGGTTTCGTTACTGCGAGTCGGTTTGTGTTGGCCTAATTGCAGTGCGTAGGATACCGCGTCGCCAGGCAGCGTGTTTCCGAGGGTTAAGGCAGATTGTCCGGAAGAGTCCATTCTTTGGCGGTTTGTAGGAGGGGAGGGGATACGGCAGCAACTTGATTAGGTTTCGCAACACAATCTGATAAGTTAGTGCTGAATCTGCAACTCGTTGAGTGGGTTATTGTTAGGTTCGATTAACCGAACCCTAAAATTCAAATCCGATTAACCGTATCATACACAGTTAATGGTTAACCGTTGCCACCACTAATACGTATCTGTGCAGCCTTACTTATCAGTTTTCATAACCCAAACCCCTTATTACACCGTAAGTATGTTGATTAGGTGCTACAAGTAAAAATCACGAAACTATTGACGGTTTACATTACTGGGAATCGTTTACTGAACTCAACTGAACACCTGTTTATGCTTTTTCAGTTTGCAATGTTGTACAAATTTAGCAGGAGATCGGCAAAACTGAACACACTGAGGGCAAAATGGTCTTCCTAGTATTTTATTTTTCTGCAACAAAATAAAACAATGTTACCTTTGCTAGCAACCTCAGCATGCATGCTGTAGTATTGTCTCCCACGAAAATTGCTAATTGCATTGGCAGCAACTGTACAGCTTTTACGAGGAGAAAGTTATTGGTCCATTGTTTTTGCCTTAGGCCATTAAAGATACGAGTAGTTATATATATATATGTATTTAATGTTTTGTGTTTGCGTATAACACAAGGTTTAATTAGGTTGTTAGGTAGCCTGAAAACTTATTCCAACAAAACACCTTGCAATTTTTTTTTTACAACCATTGTGTAAAAGATGTTCATGCAAATAACACAATTTGAATTCAAATTATCCATACATACATTAAAGTGAGTGTATAGTGTCAAATACACTTTAATGCTGTTGTATAAATGGTAGTCTGTGACGAGTGTGATTTCAGATGGGTAGTAACTAAACACTAAAAATGTACACAGTTTTGTCAATGATTTTCTTCCTCGCAGACATGTGCTGCTCACTTACCAACTTCAACATAATCTGTAGGTGTTGTGTTCAACCCTAATGTAAAAAAAATGACTGCTTCATAATCAGCTGATCAACTGCGTTAAAGAGTAGGCCTATTCATTCATGCAACAATGGGTTGACAGTTCAAGTTACAGCAGCAGTGTTATTATTTTGTATCCCCGGCGGCTAGCGTTCAATTTTAGTTGAAAAATTTGTAGCTCCAATTCAACAGCGTGCAATATTAAAATGATAATGCTGCGACCTTTACTAATTACACCATTAAAAACACGCGAGGTAGGCGTTACTAGAATTTATACCAACAAAATGGAAACTTCTGCATCCTACAAGACAGCTTCATTCACAGTTGTACACACACAGGGATAAAAGAAATTATCTTTAGTTTTTTCTTTTTCTTTTGTTGTCAATATATTTGCTTTAATATTGCACCTTACATAATTGGGCCAAAATGAATCATTATGTTCTTATGTAAAAGTGCCAAGCTAGAACCCAACCTATGTTTTCTGGCGGGAGGAAAACAAGACTTTAAATGTTTACATATATACTAGTATTGGACGGCACTAGCACTACTCAGATGGAACTGCTACAAACTTTAGTGTGGTCATACTCGTTACTTGACTGTAACTGGAAGCGTAACATTATTAAACCCATTATTATACATGTACTGGCGCCACATTAAAACACACTGCCTTCATTACATCAGGTATTGTAACATGTTTTACTTTAAACATTCACTCGGTATTATCCTTTGGCCCTTTAACCTGTTACTGTTACGCAGTACAGTAGTTGGTTTCCTCACGAGTCTAAAATACTATATAGTTTGACTGAATGGTTTTGAAGCATTATGTAACTACATAAAAACAACACCAAAATACAGCCTAAAACACAGGCAATAAATGCAAATAAAATGGTTCATCTCATAGTTAAGCTGGGGCATATTTTAAAACCAGCATAACTGTCACCATGTTGAATTTAATGTTCGTAACTTTTAAGATTGGTATCGCATGGTAAGGTTAGGCCAACGTTCAAAACTTTCAGTGAATTGACTTTTGACTACTATTAATACTTAAAGGTACATGATTCAATGTTGGCTTTCCTGTAGACTCCGTTTTGCAACGTTAGTTCAGATGTATGTAAATGTTGCAAATATTTTTTCATTTTTTCGCCCACATACAAGATGGTTAAATGTTGCTGAAGCTATATACTCGCAGGATGCTCGAAAATTGGAGAGGTATGTTCTTCTAAGTTTCCAGAACAAAGTTGGCTATTAGCTTAGTTCTAACAGCTTGCCCCAGAAGACTTTATTGGAACTCGCAATCATTCTCAAGCAAGCCGAGAAAAGTCAAAAAGCAAAATATACATGGCAAAAAAAGTTCTATTCAACACACCTTATGTTCTGAAGTGCGCCTGTGAAGAATAGTTGAACCAGTATAAGAACTCTTGCAAATGTTGCAGTAACTTCCACTCTCTCTGTAAACATTGACAACAAAGTTTTGGCTTTATTAACAATTTTTGCGAACCAAGTTTTCCAAAATCAAAGAGTTCCCAAGTTCATTGGCCGTTGTCGTAGCTTTAGTAAAATAGTTATAAAAATATCAAGGGCAAATTTAAGATACAAAATGTACGGTATTTGCAAATGGATTTAAGTCATTTTATTTGTCGCGTCCACAGTGCCGATATCAAAATGGCACTTTTACAAATTTTCAGGGGTTGCCGATCCAAATTCTGAACACTTGTGCCAACAGCAGTAGCCTTTTAAAGAGCAAGCAAATGCTTGAACGCTGTCTACTGCAGAACGATTGGTTACATGTAGCAAGTTAAGCGGCAAGAGCATTGGTTTTTGTCAGTTTAATTGTTTAGATGGAGTTAATCATAATTAATTCCTCTCCGACGATTGGGACTGCCAGTCTTTTTACCTTTCCTTTTCGTCAAATTTACTAAGATGATCACCGGCCATTATGCGAGCTTCTATCTGTTTGGTCTTGGCTTCATGAAGTGTAATCAGAGAATCCATTTTGTCTTTGTGGCTCTTGCTATTCATGTGCTTATGGAAGTTCTGTAATGCAAAGACACATGAAAAGAGAAAAGATGTGCGAATTTCAGAGAAAATCTTCGTGCGAGAGCCTTAGGAAGGATAAGCCTCGAAATCCGTATGAGGAACTAAGGTAAAACTACAAATAAGGAGTACAACTACAACCATTATCACAAAACCAATGAAAAATCCAAGGAGGGTCATATGGACGCACCTCATTCGATGAAACAGCACAACTTCAGAAGAACAAATAAGTCTACTTTTAATAGGAAATCAATTATGAGTCAATTACTTGACATGTTTTATCTAAACACAGTAAATACAAGATCGCAACAGATTCTGATGAAAGCAAGACGAAATTTCAACAGCTATGTCTAAAATCCAATATGGATACACACAGTTGTGATGAAAAGATTTAAGAATAGGCGGAAGAAGACGAGGATGGAAGTTTATTATCTCAACTCCAGGCAAAAACTTGATTGCATTATACCAGCAAGCAAGATGCAACTTTCTGATATTCAAATGAGATGCGTAGAGAGTGATATTGTAAAAGTTCAAATAGTTTAAGTGTGAAGAAATGGATAAATTAACCGCCACAATATGGCAGATTGAAACCCACCTCAAGATTCGAACAGGAAACATTACACACATGGCAGAACACGGGCCCATGAGAAGCGGTTCCACTCTGGCGAAATGAGACAGT
This sequence comes from Lithobius niger, assembly GCA_023313725.1. Classification (NCBI taxonomy): domain Eukaryota; kingdom Metazoa; phylum Arthropoda; class Chilopoda; order Lithobiomorpha; family Lithobiidae; genus Lithobius; species Lithobius niger. The sequence goes on from JAHWFP010023504.1 coordinate 95,530, forward strand.
GTAATGAGTCGACAAATGGTGTACAAACAATAAGTTACAAAATATTTTCGATTAGGATGAGAAAACAGCTCATAAATAAGCTCCAACACTATTAAGAACTTTGTAATAAAAAAAAAAGAAATACCAAACCGTGTTATACTTTACTTACAAAACAAGAAATGCCACAATTAAAAAAATATGTGCACAAAGCAAAAGTATGGTCACTTGATGAAGACAAGTGTAAGCTGAAGAATGAACACCAAAAATGGAAATAAAAAATAAAAAGGTCTGGGGGGAAAAAATGATCAACCACTGGTTAAGAAAAAAATAATTATTTAATTGATGTGTTATCTGAATTTAACACTATGGGAGAAATTGGCTATAGGTCGTTATTCAATATACTGAAACTACACCAGGGTGGAAACAAACCATTCTCCAAACATTTAAATTTTACTTCTTTTCTGCAAAAATCAAAACTACGAAATAAACCAGAGCACATTTTTATGTTAGCAAATGTGATGGCTATATGAAGCAAATAACATTTTTAACAAGTAGGAGTATCACTTAAAACAAGTTATCTATAGGAAAACTATGCTTTGACTTACAGCAAACCACTCTTGTACCACACAATCTACGTCTAACAACAGCATGTATGGGAACCAGGTATTAGCAAGTAATAACGTTATTAATATCAAATGACTTGTCACCTGTTTTCTGCATAAGCACATAAAAATTAACTTGAATTTATTGCTAGAACATTACCACACACCATTCGTACAATAACAAGAATAGTTAATAAGTTTTTACCTAATGCAATAAAAGAGTGATGTTACCAGAAGCTGTACTAAATCAATAAGGAAAGAGAAGAGACCAGCGTGACTTTTTTTTACACAGTATTTTATTTAAATGATTTAACATCAATAACTACTTAACTATGCAAGTTCTTCTGATGGTCAGTCTGTTGAGACAAATTACTTTCATATTGTGTAGTTGGACCTTAATCGTTTCCCCCCCATTATTTAGGATGAAGGAAAAAGTGGCACGGTGAAATGACCAGCTAAAAAATGGTTTTAACTTGAACTAACAAGTCTGACTATACAGTGTGTAAGAAAAGAATGTTCCAGGATCCAAACTCACCAGAAATAATAAGGCACAACCTTTTTAGTTATGAACCCTTTTTAAGCGTAAACTGATAAAAACAAAAGAGCATACAATCATGAAACTTCTAGCCAGTGACAGGGTGAGTCGATATTGTAATGATTCAAGCTACTCAAAATATTTTTTAAACTGAAAATCTTAAAAAAATAAATAGCACTAACTGTACACAACAGTTTATATTATTGCTATTGCAAAACTTGATGCATTTCATAAGAATGGCATTTTCGAAGTTTTTCAGTTATGAAACATGCAACCCAGTCATACTGCAAAATGAAATGCAAAATACTGACAACCCACATGTTGTAGGTCTTTAACAGTAAAAGACTAGAATAAGGGTTTTGCTAATGCATTTCATGTTTGTGTGTACTCTCTAGAGGGGGGCGCCCCCCCCCCACACACACATTGAAACTGTGTAGCAATACTGCATAGGACAATGTCAGCAGAGTTTGATATCAAATAGGCAAGGAAAACTGAGAAATATTCTACTTAAAATGTGCAGTAGTTAGGTGGTACTAAGTAAATTCTACTGTGCAGTATTTATGTGGTTATAAGCCGATTCTTCCATTAAGTGACTTGCCGCCTTGCAGAATAACTGTCTCAAATGGTGCACATTGCATGTGCGTGTTACATGTAACGGACCTCTGCTACATTGACGCGACTCAGCGAAGGCTTTAGCTACCTATCATTAAGATTTTCAACACACGCGCATCTGACACATCCTTATTACTGACCAAATGCAGTTCCAATCTATGCGCACAGAGTCAACTTCTACATCTAATATTTAACATAAAATCTCCGAGTCACCAAGTCTGCAACAGGCTTACGGCAAACGACCGACATGTGGGAGCAGAGAAAAGTGTTCTTTGTCTGGATGATATACAGCTCTTTAAAGGAGCAATAATACAATTGATATAAAAGATTCATTTAAAACACTATAAAGATAATTTTAACATATAAACTGATCTCAAACTTCAGAACTTGGCAGCAGAATCCTTTCGAAGGGGATCATGAGGCTGAATTTTGAATCCTAACCATTTTTAAAAGGGGCAGGAAATGTTCTAAAAGTTCTGCTACAAAATTTTAGAACATTATCTTTCATTAAGCAACGAGTTTCAGAAGGGTTTAGGAAACTAGGGGCAGATTCACACTTGATCACAATTCATCATGGCAACAGCCACCGTTTTCCTCGGGTAAATGACACTAGCACTAAGTTGGCCAATGAGCAGAGACAGTAGTAAGAAATTAGTACGCAAAACCATTGCTGTAAAAAACACAATTCGTCCTGTGGAGTGTTTGCACTACGCACAGAGCTAGAATGTTTTGGCCGCCAGATGACAGTTGCTTGCAGCAAAACTAGGGCGAAGTATCAAATTCTCATTTATAGCCTTGGGAATTCGATTAACGTAAATCGTGTATTAAAATCCCACTGCCAAAAAATTCATAAAGATCAAATCGTCATTCAATCATCATGTTGCACTAAATTCTTCATACACTTAATGGCAGCCACAAATCTGTGCCACCATTTTCCGTAAGTTGGTGCCAAGTTGGCATCACTTTTCGTCCAGGAGAGAGCTTCAAACCAACTTCCGTAAAATGGCAGCGCAAACTTGCACAAGCATTAGCAATCGTGAATCGGGCTGGTACGAAGGTTTGTGGGGTTAGAAATTAGCAAAAAACGCACTTAGTTGTAACCATTTTTCTGAAGAATTTGCTGAATGCAATCACTAATTCCTTTAACTTGCTCTAAGGTAAGTCACCCCAATCCTAGGTTTATGCTGATCACCTCTCTCCAATTCTTTTCATCACCAGGTTCGTTTCTCACACTTTTTACCCTCTTTTCGTTCCCCATTTTTCACTATCGCTTTCTTAACCATTGTGTTCTGACAACCCACATCAGGGGTCGAAATATTAGGATGCAGAGGGGCAAATTGCACTCCAAAATCGCACTTTGCACTCCAGAAGCAACTCTTGGGAGTGCCAAATTGCACATCAAAGTTGAGTTTTTCATAACTTTGAACCGTACAAGCTACAGACTTGAGGTTTGCAGATTTTAAACAGACTTGCGGTTTGCGGATTTTAAACAGCTTGGAAGTTAAACTCCATTTTTTACTACATTTGGGTAAACTATGTGTATAGGTTTTTAAGTTGAATAGTGACGTTAAGTCAGTTTTAATCGAAGTGCAGGAAGACGGTACATATTATTGAGATGCTGAATGTTAGAATTTACAATGGCTATAAAATAGGAGACCCACAGTGTTGGTTTACATTTTGGTTTTGCACTCCAAAGACTTTTTTTGCACCCCAGTAACAGCTTTGGGGTGCAAATTTGCACCTGGTTCAAACTTTAGAAATTCGACCCCTGCCATATGGTACCATAGTTTGAGAAACTCTCCCTTGGAATGCAAGAATGCTTCACAATGTGAAGGAACCCATTTTACGCAATCACTTTGAGTTGGCAAAGAGGGTGGGCAGAGTTAAAGGGGATCTCTCGGCCAGTAGTCATCGGTATTTGGTATAGACTAAACTGGAGTTTTCCCTTTCCACTTCATTGCAGCACCACATCAAACAAGGGCAGTTTTCCATCTGCTTCTTCCTCATGTACGAAACACAATTCTCTCCTCCAGCTATTTAATATTCTTAGAACATTCGGGACTTCTCCCTTCCTCAGAATAGCAATGACATCGTCAACAAATCTTCTCCAGAGTTTGAGGGGAAAGACTTCTTGGCAAAGGAGTCGAGGCACTGTAGCACCATTTCAACTAGAATGAGAGAACTAGAATATCCCACTGGGTCTCGTTGACTTTGCCAAAATGCGTGCCCTCATACTCCACGTGCATGGAGGCCAGGAGTACTTTTAGTACTTCCTCATACTCAGCAAGTGGCGTACCAAGTTTCTTTACAGAGACATCCAACATATGTAATATAAGCTGGTGGGACAGACTCAGAAATAGCCTTTCTATGTGAAATGACAGCAAAATTTTGTTGTATTCCAATCGAACATCAGCGAATTCACACACGTCTTCAGGCCATAGAAGTCTGTACTTCTCAGAGTCCACAAACTTCTGCATTGTCTAACCAGAAGTAAGCCGATATTCGAACATTCACCTTTTCTAAACGAAGCGCCATTTGGTAGTACTTTGGGGTAACAATCATAACCAGCAATTCCTTCATTTTTAATCCCAACGTATTTTGGTTAAGGTAACGCTCAATCATCTAGAGTATAGCGGTTTCTACTATGAAAGTTCATATCGAAGAGCAGACGAACGGTCGCAACGAAGTGAACGTCGTTGATGAGTACTCTGATGATAACAGTCGACTGACCCCCACCAACCCCAGAAAGCAACTGAGTGTAAAAAATTTGCGTACTGGGAGTAGAATATCTTTCTTTGAAAAAACGTGCAATACAGGTGAATATGAACTTGAATATGTGAAGTTTTTAAGTACAGTACACTAGCGCTTGTTTGAGCTTTTTTTTTAAGAGGAATGATTTTCTATCCGTAGCTTAGTTTTTTTTTACCTCTACTTGCGTCAACGAAGTGCTAGTGTCATTTTTCCTTGAGAGAAAGAGTGGCAATTGCAATACAAACACTGACCAACAAAAGTGAAGCAGCCACGTTTTATTTTTGTTTTGTTCAGGCTGAAAATTTTAAGTAAAGAAGTTACGTGAGGAGAAGTGGAAAATGATGCTTTCTGTTATGAAAGCGATGACTGCAATGCAAAAATCACAATGTATTACAACAGGTCAATATGAATGAAATAACAAGATTCCCACTGGCTGGGTGCTCCACAACCACCTTCTCTTGTCCCTTCGTAAGACATGGAGCCACGGCCTTCGGCTGGGAGCTCTGAACCACTTCTCTCTGTCCCTTCTCAAGGACAGAGCTATGGCCTTTGGCTGGGTGTTCTGCAACCACCATCTCTGTCCGTTCTCAAGGTTAGGCTAAGTTTGCCACGAGAACAGCAAGCAGTGGTGGCATTTTTTGTACTTTGCAGGCAAGCGGGCAAATTTCCGTAGGTGCAGTGCACTATTTTCAACTCTGTACCGAAGTGATCTTGCCAGTTTTAACTTAACCAAATTATTTAAGTTAAAAAATAATATTCACTGTGTAGTATTTAAGCCATATCAATAAGTCAGTCAGAAACGGCATTAGTAGTTTTCTATTGGATCAAGTCACTTTGCTGAAAAATAAAATACAAAAAGAAAGTTGTTTCTCGAGCACTTTTCTTGAAATACGGGTTAGAGCAGAAAATTTTTTTGTAATATTGATTACACATTATTCCATAATGTATTAAACAGATGTACAAATTCCATTATTTGTAGAATTAACTAACCCTTACTTCCTGGAAACTTTAGCAATTCTGGCAAACTTCTTTGCATTACTCAGACAACATATGAACCACTCGGCCTTAGCTTAGAACAGGAATAGGTAATACGCCATGCCATTCTTTGTTTCGGCAAAATATTGGTACAGGTGGGTCTTGGGAAACCTTCCTTTTTTTAATAATCAATTGAAGAGTGTAAACTTAACTTCAAATACCGATGGTACGGATAATTTACGTTGGTTTTTGTTCATTCTCACTTAGGTTTTGTTACGCTGCCCCAAAAGTGTGACATTTTGGTGCAGCGTAACAAAACGGAAGTGAGAGTTTAAACTTAACCCATGAAATAAAACTTTTGTCATGCGTAACAAGCTGTTATTGAGTAAATCACTGAGTTTAACACTCTTTTGCTAGATGTCCGCCAGCACTTGGCGGCTAGTGACGCTAGAGAAACATTTCACTTCATATATAGGGTTAGGTCTCGTCGTCAATGTACATACACATATTCTGGCAGGAGATGAGGGTGGAATACAGAATAAATCACAAGGTAAAAGACTAAACAGTCTGCATGAATGACTGGCCTTATGACAGGCTTACAGCAGTGTCCAGCCCAGCTGTAGCATCACACAGCTTTTTGTTAGTTATATGCCATATAAAGCAAACTTATGTGCATATAGACGAACCGACTCAATTTTGAAAAGTGTAGTAATTACCAGAAAGGCATATACAATGATTCAAACCCGGACACCTACCATTGCAGGGGGCATAGATCACGCCCCCAGAATATGTCCCTAACTGTTGAAGGAGCCTATAAGTCTCTCCGTTAGCTGGGCAAAGAATTTTCCTGCATTCTCTTTCTAGTGGTCATTTTCAAGTAACTACAGGCTCAGCCTGCCACAATTGCGCCACGAGGACTACATATCCAATAAAAAGATTAACAATTACAGACTGTTTCTTTCTTTTTTTTTTTTTATTAGTAGGCTACGTTCGGTACTGCAGTTGAACAACGAGGACACTACAAACTCTTTTGAAATGTTACGTCATGACGTATACGTGAAAGCGTGTAACGCGAAATAATTTTAACATTTTACCATCTCATATAGAACCCATGCCCTAATTATAGTCCTATTTGGATTTTCGGAGAAACTGTCGGGGAGGCTTCTTTGCCTCGGATAGCCATAGGCTTTTAACCTAACGATCCAGGGTTCGAGTCCCTGTTCGGGCGCCATCTCTTGTCGGGGAGGCTTCTTTGCCCCAGATAGCCTACTCCCCGAGCAGGTCAGGATTCGCAGGAGATACAATTTTACTGCATTGACTGGTTTATTGCATGAGAGCATTGCAATTGAATTGGTTGTGCGGCCATCTTACCTCGTTATCTGAACTGCCTCGACTTCTTGTCTCTGCCTGCCGACGCGCAGGTGCGTAAGTGACCTGGGGTCAGGGCCAACCGTGTGAGGGCTTGAGCAAGGCCTTGTGGGCTTGCAACCTCACAAAACACAAAGCGTCCACTATGATACGTAGAAAGTCAAATGAATGTCATGTTTTGAAGCACTGTCGATTTAAATCACAAGCATGGCACGGCCGACCACTGATCTATATTTATACGGTTAGGATCTACTTCGGCCGAGTTTGGCGGCCGTGATAGGGTGAACCAACATTCTATATTGTTGCAGGTAACGCCAGTTAAGATTCATGAGGGGCATTCGCCAGTTAGAGAAGTGTTTTATTGCTAGGGATTCTAATGCTCTAAGGTGAGGGTCGAATTTGAGGTTAGATTTGGTGTTTCTCCGAAAATTCAAAAAGGACTGCAATTACATGATTTATAAAAGGTGGTAAAGTGTTAAAAATTATTTCGTGTTACTCGTTTTCACGTATACATCATGACTATGACCTACAACCGTTATCACCGATTCCGGTGTTGCGAATGTTGTGTCCCTAGCCACATTTGCTCGAAAGAGTTCCACTAAACACCCTTCAGTGTCACATGTAAACAAAACTATTTAATGAGATATGCCCTTAATAAATACATTTTGAATTCCTCCCCCCCTCCCAGCACCCCCGTTTTTTTCAGTTGCAATGGTTGTGCGTAACCATAAATATTTATTGCAATCAAGTGACAACTAAGTGCTAAAGGAATATTGTTCATACCTCGCCTTCTTTGCACACTGAACGTCCTTTCATTCCCTTCTGAATGGTAACCTGAAGTATTCCTTGAGCATCCTCACCATCTTTAACTTCGGATGAATCTACCTCCTGTGAATGGTTAGTCTCATCTTCATTCTGCAAGGATAAACAAAATTCTTAGTAGTAATGACTCTGTTGGGTTTAATACAAACATCCCTCCTTCCCCCCTAACTGAAATGTAGGACAGTAGAAAACCCTTTTGTTTATTCCCCCCCCCCTCCCAGGGCCAGAATTAGGCAATTCGGGGCCCTGGACAAAATTCTTGAGTGGCCCCCCTCCCCTTCTCCATAGTTCTCTTCCGTGTAACCAACTCCTTACCTACGGGTAGATGGAAGAGAATTGTAGGAAGGGGAAGAATTTCAGAATTTTACTTGTCAGTTACTTCTCAAATCTTACCTTCCAGAATTTTACTACTCAAAATTTTCTCCTTATTCTGCCCAATTATTTTTCAATTTTTCCATTGTCAAACATTATCAGAGAAATTTTCGTTAGCTGAAAGAACTGAAAGCAATATTTTGACACTAAACAAAAAAAAAACCGATTGCCGTTACTTCAGCAAATTCACCAATAACGTCGGTAAAGTGAATTTCTCGAAGAATGTTCACGAAGACAATTTCACGCTCAAATTCAAAAACATCAAATCCTGAATATGCGAATCTGCGAATTTTCGACAGGCTGCTGACTAAGAAGATTTAACCACAAAAAAGGGTTAGTAGGCATCATTACATTTTCTTTTTAAAATCGCTATCATTTGTGCTTGAAGTATCATTTCCGGTTAGAAAACGAGTAGGATGGGATAACTTGTTTCTAGCCAAGATCAACCAAGCAAAAGAGGGGAATTTCATGACAGATAGGGAAAATCTGTGTTTTTTATTATTTTTTTTGAACTTTTTTTGTTGCCAGTAATCTTAGCACAGTCGAGGAGGAGGAGGAGGAGGGGGGGGGGGGGAACGTTTAGAAATCCGAGACCAGGAACAAATGTATCTAATGTCCCTGCCCCCACCATTCTTTAGGGGTTCCTTCTGTTTTTGTTTATTCTAATCTCGCTTCTCACCCCTCGCTTAATAAAATGAACTAAAACTACTTCATTTCTACTACAGTACCAGAATGCCATCTTTCCTGCAGAAAATGAGGAATGACTACTTAGGCAATAGAAATTTAGGCTAGATATTCCGTGATACGATTCACAATACAAGCTGTAGAACTCGCAGTCAGAGGTATAAGATTTGAGTCATAATTCCAGTAATTATAACTAATTGTGACGAGAATTTCCACACAATCCTAGTAATTATGACTATAGTTTCTTTTAAGAAAGAACGGTTTGCCTTATATGGTCATTACGCGGCGATTGATTAGGCCTGGAACAAAACGTCATCAAACTAAGCGCCAAATAGTTAGTCCAATATGGCGTCATTTTTCGATCGCATAAGCGTGAACAAAAAGGGAGAAACTTTACATAACCAAGCAAGGGGAATAGTGTGGAATGTCTTTCATTACTTCAAGAGCCAAGGAGAAGCTGCTGTGTTTGTGATCTTCTAGAACGATCTGCATCAGCTACGAACGTCTCCATTTATACAGTGAAAAGATTGTCAACGGCGGAAAAGATGCGTTAGTAGCAGACGAAACGGCAGCAATAACCGGCCGGCCAACGTTCTGTACGCCGGGTACGAAGCAACCGCATCCCTCGCCTGTCACTGACATGAGGAGTTTAAACTGCCCATTCTTCGAGCTACTAAACGAGAAATCTTTCAAGGTAGTAATTATTTTACATTGACAGCATTATTCGAAGCTAATCTCAAAAATAAGAGTTAAAAGGCAGCAAGTCGTCTTTGCGTCGAATAGTGCTTTCGAGACTGAAAATAAAGTATGGCAAAGTTGACATGCGTAAATTTTACATTATTGCACAACGTCAAAGGTATTTACGTCAAATTAAACAACTACGCTCAGAAAATGACTCTCGTATATCTTGATGAAACGTGGGTGAATGCACACCACGGAAGGGCCAAACAATGGCATAACAACAGATGAAATTAACATTCGTGGTAGGCAAATTCCGACCAGCCAAAGGTAGCGTTTGATTGTGTATCACGCGGGAAGCAGCAACGGTGTCGTGCCAAACGCTATGTTTTTGTTCCGATCATTGTTCATTCCAATCATTCCGATCATTGTTCCGAATGATTGGATGTTTTACCCAATGGTTTGTGGACCAGCAGTTGCCAAACATTCGTTTTCCAATTAGCAGCTTCTCCGTGTTTTCAGAAGCCCCCTTGACTTGGCTACAGTATGATTTTGGAGTAAAACCAGCCCTTCTCATGGCCACCAAATGAACCAGAAGAGATTTTAAAAATTGTCGAAATTCCCCCCAACCCTCCCTCAACCATTTTTTTTTTTTTAATTAAAAAAAATTGGACTGGGGAGCATTCGATATAAATTTGACAAATGTTTTCTTTTTTCATCCCCTTTTCCTTTCCCCTTCACCTTTTTTTTTATTTTCAAGTTTTAAGTAAAAAAAAAAGAAATTATCAAATTCATCGGGAATGACTCCCAGTCCAATAGAAAAATTGGACTGGCATACATTTCAGATATACGTATATGATAAGTTTTTCTTTCATTCTCTTCTTTGAGCCCCTCTCCCCCAATCTTTTTTTATGGTAATTATAAAAGAAAATTGGACTGGCACACATTTCAGAGATATTTTATTTCTCTCTTGGGGCCCCGCCCCCGCTCCCATACCCTTCTTAAGGTTAACTGTGAAATAAAATTGGGCTGGCCACACATTTCGGAGAAATTCAATGTTATCTTTATTCATCTTCAAGACTTATTTTTCATTCTCTTCATCAACCCCCCCCCCCAAAAAAAAATCGTCCCACACCTTTTTTTAAAGTTAATTGCAAAATAAAGTTGGCCGACCACACTTTTCGGATAATTTCGATGTTTTCTTTAGGCCTATTCATCCCACCCTTAAAGAGTCAATGCTTTATGCACTGTAATAGCTATTCGACCAAGCGTTCGTAAAGCATGCCGCTGAAAGGCGCACCAAAACGCAACATTCGTTTGGCAAGCAGGTAGCTGCAAGGCACACCGTACCTAACAAAAACAAGCGATGATTCAGATTATTTATAAATGTAGCTTCTTTTTTGAAGGATAGTATAATTGTGACGACAACTTTCACAGTAAGGTAACGAACGATGTTTTCTTAGGTATAAGATGTGAAAACTACGCGATTTTCAGGTATACATGATGTGTTGTGGTCTACAATTAGCTTCAAAACAACCTATAATGGTTCAAATTCCGTGGAATTCCAGGAGACTTACCACCTGATAAAACATTTTATTATGCACAGCCAAGGAAATTAATTTTTATCCTGATTGTAGAATCGTGTAAAATCCCATAGTTGTAAATATATTAAGGCAGAACCGAACACGAACTTGTCAGCCAAACCGAACATGAATTTGTCAGCCGAACACAGCACACTTCTGAACTGAACAAACTTGTACAAACCAACAACCTTTAAAATAAAATTTTAAAACAACTCGGTTCAGAGAGATTCATATATTTATCAAAGTAAAAGATTCTCAAGTACTGCAGTTACGTTCACGTGTAAGTGCACGGACGTGGAAACTATGTTTGAGAATAAAGAAATCTCCTCCACATTAATATTTTCCCTCATAACGTCTGAACGGTTACAACTAGGAACTTGTGGTTTGGACCATCAGAAAGCTGGTGAAAACCTTCACAATCCTGCATTCAAACATCAAAAATCAATTAGAAGTGGAAATTTGTTTGGTTCGCCATTTTTCTTTTGACAGGCCGAACACCAAACCGAACCCTCTCTGCTTGGCCATGTTAGGTTCTGTACAACTAAAACATAAATCATATGAGACGAAACAAGTTAATGAATGAATCTAAACAACTTACATCTTTAAGTTCTCCAACATCACTGGTTGGACTGGATGGGTCGTATGTCTTTTCATCACCACTGGACATGGCAATTTCCTCACCATCTTGCTTTGATTCAGCTATTTTGGTTTCATTTGACTTGTCATTTGCTTTGTCAATTGACTTGTCATCTTTGGATTTTTTTTCTTCTTCCTCCCAACGAGTGCGTTTCACTCCTGTTCTTGCTTGATTTCTGTCTCGATTGTATGGCTGAGGTAGATTACCTCGCATCGGAGGCCTGTTTGTTGCATTAAATGGCATCCTTGGCCTCTGGTTGAATGGAGGCATACCCTACAATGATGCAAAATCAAATTTGTTTTAACTACAATACAAAGTTCTTTAAACAATTTTCAATGAGACAAGTGAGACACAAATTGACTAAGGTATCGCCACATACTTATTGTTTGGGCTTTCCCAACTCACCATACTCGTTACAACTAAGGCTTTACCGACCTGCAGTTACGCTTCCAATCTGGTCTTGATCCGATTAGTGGAGAAACGTCAACCTTGCCGATTGCTTCCCAATCGATCATACACAAAATCATGAACCCCACCCCCCAAGCCAGGGGCGGCTTGATTTTGTTTCTATTGCCTATCCAACTGTTAAACTTTTGCATTCCTTCCCCGAATGCTGTCTTTCCCTAGAGATTTTTAGTTGTTTATAACCATCCAGCTGCATAATCCAATGCACATGTGCGCCCCATCCTATAAAAGCAACAGATCCAAAAGGTTGCCATCTTTCTATCCTCTCAATGTGTCATGGAAGTGGCTCAAGAGGGGAGGTAGGGTGAGTACAGGTAATGTATATTTCCTATTAGGTAATAGAAATAAAATTCAGCCAACCTGCTTGGGGGGCAGGCAATTTCATGTTTCAATGTACCGTTTGGAAATATATATTACCTGTTAATTTTTGCATTAACAGAAGACCTCAACATTTTTGCATTAACAGAAGACCTCAACAATACAGGTGGTGGGCACCACCTAATCACGAGCTGGCTCCCCCAAAAAGTTACAAACTTCGCACCGTGTTGAAGACGGATCAGACAGGACGAAAAGAAGTCAATCCCGAGATGGCGGGGCCTCGGTCTGCTGCTTAGTGCCTAAGGGCTTTGACGACCCATCTAGGTGCATGGTGACTGGTGAGTTTCAGACGATGTGGTCAGTTGGCTCATTCAGTGTTTTACATGAGTTGATGTGATGTAAAAACTTGACATACTTCTCCAAGATGCGGCTGCGAAGTTTTTAGGAACCCGAAATGTCATTGTGGAAAATGCACGACGTTGAGACAGTCCTCAGTTCAAGAGGTTCAAGAGGTTTTCGGCATTGTCAATCTGCAAAGCTTCGTCGGCGTTTACGATGACTGTGTTGATCAGAGTTCCATTCATTCTTACGGAAGTGTTACCGTAAACTCATTTGAAGAGTGAAGAGGTTGATTTCGTCATTTGCAAAATTCATTGCTGTCAATTCTTTCAACGTAAAAGTGTAGAACTCGTTCAAGACAGAGGAAATGTTCAGGTTCATTACTAATTTTGTTTGAAAGTGCAGGAAAAACAATTGGTCTGATGGTTCACAAGATCTTTGTGTCTTGCTCTGAAAGAGGGTGTTTCGGTGTTCAACGAACAGTTGTGAAGTGAAGGTTCAACATTCGGAAGCTGGCTCGATGAGCAGGGCTTGAACTTCACAGTAACGCAGGTTTGCAGTCAGGGTCTTCAGGAATGCCACTTGTGGGTGCGCGGGTTGATGATGTTGATTTTCAGAGTGGCTTGTAAGGTTTTTCACATTAGCGAAACCAGAATGAATGATGGGTCCCAGGCGGCGAGAAACGAAATTTTAACCGGTAAAATTAGTTTTTATATATCTGAAAATACTTTCCTTTTTGTGGCTTTTATCGTTAAAATGCTCTTGGTTCTGTCAAACAACTAATAATCCCCCCCCCCCCCCCAAGCCTTCAGTTGCCCTCGGGTGCGATTGCGCGCACGACGCCCGCACCAGGCGGTCGATTGTCACTTATTCGTCATTGTGCCCGATCTAGCACCCGAGGAGGTTCGGCCGAGCGGGGTCGGCGGGTGGGTTCTATAGGTAAGTATTTTCGGATATGTAAAAACTAACTTTACCTGTTAAAATTTCGTTTTCACTGCATATCCAAAAATACTTCCCTTTTTCTGGCTGACTTCGTCCAACCGGAGGTGGGTCGAGCCGAACCCCCGGAGAAAGGCTGGGAAACTCTTAACATACTCCTACGGTCTTACCTTTTATGTCCGCTTGCTATTCCCCGGTTCTCGTCCTGGGATGACTGACCAAGATGGCCAAGATGGTGGGTCCCTGAGAACTGAGGCTGGAGACATCACAGAGTTCCCTGAAAGTATATCCGGTGAACGTGGTTCTGTCTCTCCAGTTGCAAGCGCTTGTGACTTCGTCAATTGGAATACCGGACGCAAATGCCGATGATGCGGCCAACGCCCGGAGTTTGTGGGCCCGAATGTCCCGAGGGATATCGTCGCACTCCTCTGTGGTTTCGTAGGCCCTCCTGATGACTGCGATAATCCACTGGGCATTTTTGACGGCTGCAGCTTCAATTTCGCTGAAGCTTTACCCGTGTGTGGGTTAATTGCTAGGAATAAAGGGGTGAACGCTGACTTCCCATCATCCTCGAAGGATTTTGTGGCACTCAAGTAATAATGGAGGGCTCTCACTGGGCACTGAAGCCTCTCCAAATCCCCTGGTCCCACTATCGCTGCCAAAGCTTGAATCGTGATGGCTTTCGTCACTTCTTCTGGCTTCTGGGTTTTGGCCCGGAAGGCCGGGTTGCAGAGAAGGGTTACCTCACTCCCCCGTTTTCTCACTCCCACGCTTGAAGTCACGGATCGTTCCGTCCGTTAGTGCATGGATACGTTTCGAGGAGAGAGGCTATCGTAAAGCAGCGAATGAGGGTCGTCAGGCCGACTGCGTAAGCAGCACAAAGATCGAGTGGATGATTTGATGGTTGGGGCCAAGCATTTGATCTTTGAAGAACTGTGGATTTTCGAAGGCCAAAGGACATCTTCATGGGTTGACCGCAAAAGATTGGCAATACATAAGTGGCAATTAGCGGGCTTGGTGCAGGTAAAGGAGTAAAGGTGGTACTTTCGAAAGAGATGAGTCCGAAGGTGATGCTGGTGGAGTGGGTGACGGGCCGACATATCATCTGGGTTCGTGGATAGAGGGCTAGCTGGCAAAGGAGATGTCTAGGGATGGGCGATAATGAAATTTCGACTGCGTGATTATTGCAGCACCGTGATATGCGATATTTGCGATATTTCTTAACGTGTAAGACAAGCTGTCTTAATTTGATCAATTGGCCATAACAGCTCTATTCCTACAGTAAGCCTACTTACTATACACGTTTAGGCCTAGTAATACTACGATTAGACCTAAATGCACATACATAGTTAGTGTAGGCTTAGTTAGTGTAATGTTAATACAAAATTATGAACAAATTTATTCTTATTTATTCAAAATTATTAAGTACTTTCAAATTGTTTAAGTATTTGAAATACCATGTAAGCCGCACTTGCCAGATATAAGCCATGCTCACAAAAAAGATATTACCTAAAAAAAAACAGTACGTTTGAGATGTGAAAATGTTGAGGACAAGCACTTTATGTTGTAGCATTAGTCCTGGTAAAATCAGCAGTGATTAGCAGTTTTTCTTGTCCATCTGGAAGTCATGTTTGTTGAGAAATGTAGTTTAGATGGTTTATTAGAAATAACTTCAGAACGGTTGCAACTAGTGACTTTTGGCTTGCACCACTGGAAAGCTGGCGGAAATACGATGTATTTGAACGTCAAAATCGGTCAATATTTAGCGAAATTGTCGACAGCGATGGGAAACAGCCGAAATTAACTCAAAGCTGCGATGATCGCAAAAGACGAAAATCATTGCGACAGCACTATCGCGTGTTGTTTATCGCGCTAATATCGAAATATTGCCTTATCGCCCATCCCTAGAGAAGTCTTCTTCAGTGATGGTACCCTCGGTGTCCCTTAGATCTAGCCATTGGACGACAGAGTTTTCAAGCCGGTGAGGCAGTTGATGAAATCGAAACAGGAAGAGGGAAAACAAAAGCGTGTCCACGTAGACTTTATACAGCTCCCCAATCATACTGAAACTTCAGAACCGGTGAAGTAAAAATCTAAAAAATTAAATCTAAATTAAATCTAAATTAAATTAAATTTAATTTAATATAAATTAAATCTAAATATTTTTTTTAATGTGAAGTACAGTAGGTCTACCATATTGACTCACTTATGAATCACGCTCACCGATAAACCGTACTCACATTAGGAGATGGATCAGAGAAAGAAAAAAAGAAATGTGCATACATACACACTACTCAGTAAATGTCATTAAATGATAAAGAAGAGGAAAGGCAAATACTGATCGAATCCTCTTAAAAATAGAAGAAAAATAATTTGAAAAAGTGCAGTTTATATATGAGCCAAATTAGCGAATGAGCAATACAAAACAGCAGTTGACCAAGTGAATGAGATTCTCGAGATTTAAAAAAACAAAAAGTAAGCAAGACACCCACCACTTTTAGCTTGAATGAGGCTGGGTGAGAATGTCAGTCTGAAATCCACGCAGCCAATGGGCAGAATGCATAAACAACAATAACGACTAACAAGAAACCATAGGAGGAAAACATGGCACAGAAAACATTCAGCACATTATACTGCGCGAGTTCAGAAAATCTTAACACCAAAACAAATACGTACACAATCTCACAAAATTTTGGACTAATTTCCTTGTTGTGAGATTGTGCATATTTGTTTAGGTGTTATGATAAACGTAATCATGTATTCTGACAAAAGACAATAATTTAAGGTAGCCTAAAGGGGGCGTCGGACGAACATCTAACTGGAAAATCATCTAATGGGCTTAATGCCTAATATCTGCATAAATAAAAAAAAACAACTGGAAAATTGTCTAAACGGAATATCGTATCATGGAAAATCATGTAAACTGAATATCGTATAATGGAAAATCCTCTAAAAGGAATATCGTATAATGGATAAACGTCTTAACTGCGGTTTCTGATGTTACATGTATAGCCGCAGCGAGTGGGGTAGCGAGAGCGAGGCAGGGACATTAGACGATTTTCCATTATACGAATTTCCTGTTAAACGATTTTACATTATACGAATTTTCAGTTAGGCAATTTTCCTGTTAAACTTTCAGTTTTGCTGTTATACGGTAAACGTTCTTCCAATTATGCGATTTTCCAGTTAGAAGATTCCTCACCCGCCTAAAGGAGTAAAAAGAAACGTAAATGCAACACTAACCGGATTTCCTGGTCCCATGCGCATTCGTTTTGGGTCTGGGCCGCCTTGCATCATCATATTTCTCATCATTCCAGGCCCTCTGGGCTGAAAGTTTTGTGGTGCGCTTCCAAGGATACCTCTACCACCAGGACCCCCAAAGCCAGGCTGAAGAGAAGAAAAAAAACATGTAATTCAACAGTGCAATAGGAATCAATGTCATGTATTTTCCATTACTGCAATCACTTCTCAAGATTTACAAAAAATAAATATAAGCTTTTTAACAAACCGCAAGCATTTCCACTCCACGAGTTTAGAAATCACTCCATCTTCACCTTTTACTAACTGATCTTGTTTTAATTGCCTGAAGATGCAGACAAGACGCAAAGTATTGAGGTAATGACTGGGTAACAACTGGGTAAGCAAACCGAAATATTTTATTGGTATGACCAGGAGCTCACGAATGGATCAACGTACGTAGATCGTGGGGGTGTGCTGCACAGTCGCTTCACATTCCATTCCTTAACATAAGGTCGTCTGGGAGAGATTTGAGGTTTCTCAGCTTCAGGCCAGTTAGGCTAATTCAACAACGCCTTTATCTATTTTACCTAAGCAGCGTTAAAAGTCATCACCTTTCCGGCACGTGCGTGAACTGGCAATGAGCCAGGTGGCAAGACACGTGATTTCTACTCCAGTCGTTGGCTTCAAGAAACCATCTCTTTCCTCGCTTCGACTTTGTTTCAGGTTTCAGCACTGAATGAAACATGCGGATTTATAGCAAACCTGAACTAACCGTCGCAATGTTATCCCAGAAAATAGGAAACGCCCAATTGGCCAAATGGGGGGTGCGATATAGAATGACGGATTGAACATGCGATAGTATTATCATGGACACTCCTACGGACATTAATATTATCATGTAGTCCTATGGGCTCTCCTTTATGGTGCTCCTGGCTTTACCAAGAGTTTATCCCAGTGAGATACCTGTAAATACCATATCGTTTTCCAAATATCATCCAAAAAAATGTACAAGCCAAAAACATGAAATTGCCGGCCCCCAGGATGAACAGCTAAATTTTGTTTCTATTGCCTAATAGGAAATATACAATACCTGTAAATTTTAGTATTCCTTTCCAAGGATGCTATCTTTCACCAAAGGTTTTTCGTGAATTTAGAGCCAGTCAGCTGCATAACCCAAGTGCACCCCTTCTATAAAAGCAACCGATCTGAAAGGCCAGCAGTCGTTTTGTTAAAGGTCTTGCATCTGTTTTCAAGTGCTTAAGGGGGTTGGATGACACGTCCGGCTGCGACGATGAGACCCTGAAAGTGTAGTTCATTCTCTTGCTTCGTCATCTCCCTAAAGTAGTTGCTTGTGAAGACGGATTGGCTTCTCCACAATGTGACTTCAAGGATTTATTGAACTGCAACATTGCTGTGGAAGACCATGATGCAGAGATTATCCTGAGCTCGTGTGTTGTCACCCAGATGTTGTTGTCTGTATGGCCGCTGCTGACGTCTTCGTAGGAGCTGGTGACGACGGTTCTGATCCAGACACAATCATTCTTGCTGACGTCTTGCCCAAGGCAGTTTTGAAGGGAAAGAAGAGTTGGTTGCAGCATTTGCGAAATTCGAGGTTTTCTGTCCTTTTGATGTAAAAACTTAAAGCTCGAACAGGACATAGGAGACGGCTCAGGTTCATGTGTTTGTGTAAGCTGGAATGATTATTGGCTGTGAGTGTGATGGTTCGCAAGGTTTCTGGTTTGGCTGGAAAGTGGCTCTCGGCCTTAGGTGGACGGCGGTGCAGTTTTCGAAGAAGAAGCAGTAAACGGGATCTACGGAGTGGAGTTGAATTTTACTGCAGTGTAGTGGTTGCAAGAGTGGTCAGGAAGACTTTTTCTGGTGGGAAGGTTGAGGTCACAGCCTTGAAGGGGTTCGTAGGGTGCTTTCATGAGCGAGTTTAGCACGATGGCAAGGTCCCTGTCAGGAAAAGAGTGATGGATTATGGGTCGTTCTACCTCACAGGACTTGATCAGTGAAGAGATGCAGAAGTCTTCCAGGAGATGAGAGTTGGACACTGATTTGAAAACTGAATTTAACGCGAATCTGTAAACTAGGATCGTTGGCCCTTTGAGGCCTTGTTTAAATAAGTCGTTGAGGAAGGTCAATAAGTTTAGTAGAGGGGACTGATTGGATTGACCTTCCTTCTGTCACACCAACAAAACCATCTATTCGAGTGATTGTTGTATATTCTGCTGGCTGATTCTCTGAGGGCTTTACTTGGATTCTTGTGGCCTGTTCATTAAGAATTCCTGCCCCTAAAGGAGTCTGATGATAGGAGCCACCCATGTAGGTGTGGGGCGTTGGGGCGTTGGTGCATTGGTGGAACTGGTTCAGTTTTCTTTGCGAAAGAAGAGCTGGAACTTCTGGTACTCCTTGGAAGGTCGATGAGATTTAGCAGTTGAGGGAACCAAGAAGCTGCTAGCCAGTTTGGTGCTATCAGCAAGAAAAGTCCTTGAGTTGTCTGGATCTTGTGGAGGACTGATGTAAGAAGGTTGAATGGGTTGAAGGTTGAGGTAGGCCTAAAGATTCTTCCAAGGGAACGTCAAGGCATCTACTGCCCAGGCCGATTCGTCCAGGAGCTATTGAACTGAGGAAGTTTGGCATTGTGCCTCGTGGCGAATAGATCCACCATTGGTGTGCCCCAGATGCTGAAGAGAGATTCGCAGATGAATTTCTTTGGAGACCATTCCCCTAAGGAAGGCTTTTGGCAAGAGAGGGAGAGTCTGCTATTACATTTCGGGTTACCCAGGACGTGCAAAGGAAGAATGATCGTGTCCAGTGTGATGCAGAGATTGAAGATTGCAGACGTAATGTGAAGGAGTTGGCGGGAGTGAGTGCCTCCTTCATTCCAAATGTAGGCTACTGTCGTTGTGTTGTCTGTTTGCATCTGGACCACTTTCACCCTTACAAGCTAACTGAAGTAGTTGAGGGCTAGGAAAACAGCTTTAGTTCCAGCCCGTTGACGTGTTCCTCCTTGTCGGTCATCTAGAGGCCGGAAATTTCGTGGTGATTGACGTGGGCTCACCATGCCTCCTGGGAGGCATCTGTCAGAAGGTGGAAGTCCGGTTGTGGTCCAAGAAGGGAAACGGTTTGCGATAGGGTGAGGATGCCGGATCACCACAGTTGACTGTTGACGGGAAATCCGTCGTCTGTGTGGATCATTAAGGTGTTCTGGTGCAGGATTTTTCCCCAGATGTCTATGCGAAAGTGGTGAAAAGGTATGGTCATCCACCTGCCGTAGGGGACAAGATTTGCCATGGAGCCCCTTTTCCGATCAGCGAGTCGAGTTCCGTGAGTTAGTGTTTTGGTTTGTGGCAAAAGGAGCGCCAGTACTTGATGACAGCTTCTATTCGGTCGGTTGAGGGCATGACTGTTGGAGATGCGAGGTTGAATGAGACTCCTAGGAAGTTCAATTCATGGAGCAGTGTCAGTCTCGAGTTTTTTGTGTTTATGCCGAAACCCAGGTTCGCGAGAAGCATTATGGTGTAGTCATGGTTGCGAAGAAGTTGGGCGCGGCAGATGTTGTCGAGTAGCTAGTCGTCCCAATAGGTACTTGCTTGTATTTGTTCAGCAGCGTGAGCGACAGTCCTTGATGACATCTTCTATTCGGTCGGTAAAGGGCATGACTTTCGCAGATGCGATGTTGAACGAGACACCTAGGAAGATGAATTATTGGGCCGGTGTCAGTCTGGATTTTTTGTGTGTTTATGCCGAAACCCAGGTTCGTGTGCAGCTCTATGGTGTAGCTCATGGTTGCGAAGAAGTTGGACGCGGCAGATGTTGTTGAGTAGCCAGCCAGTCGTCCAAACAGGCGCTTACTGGTATTTGGTTATGATGTAGGCGAGCGAGGATGGAGGATGGAGTGAGGATGGACTCTGCTAAGAGGATTTTTATGAAAATTCTTGGAGCGGTGAGCCCGAAGGGCAGGCACCGGAATTCGTACACGACGCCATCGTAATGAAACGAAAGTGATGATGTGACCCGTGGAGAGGGACATGAAGATAGGGTCTTTGAGATATATGGAAATGGTCCATTTGCTTTGGTTTAATGTTTCACGAATGGAATCGAATGTCTCCATTTTTAAGTTAAGAGTTTGTCACTATTCGGTTGAGTGACTTCATTCACATTGAAGATAAATGTCATTTCCCACCTGACTTCTTTGGCCGTAAGGAAGATTGCGCTGTAGAAGCAAGGCAGAGGGGCTTAGGACTTTTCCGTAATGCATGCTTTGAGGATTTCTTGAATTTCTGCTGAGAGGCGTTGTGATAAGAACAAAAAGAATACGGCTCATGTCATTTGCCCTAGCAAGCGCAACTCAGCTCTCATCCACAAGGTATTCTCTACTGACGAGCCCAAACAAGGGCGAAACAGTTGGTCTAGAGATTTTTGTGGGTGACAGCTAACTGATATTGGGCGTTGTGATGTTGAACATGTGAATTTCCATGGTGGGGGTGTGACGAGGTTTGGTTTGCTGCTGAATGATGGTCGGAACTCATGAGAGATGATGGCAGAACCAGCGGGTCTGAGGTTAGGGCTTCCCATGCCGGAAGAAAAGTGACAAGCGACCGCCGGCAGGGAGGGATGAAGGTAGAGTGGCATCATTGGCCGGTGCAGGACTTGATTTTCGAACACGGGGATGAGTAGTGATTGCGGCGGTCCGCGGTTGAGCTGTGGTTGGAGTTTTTTCCACTGCATGGTTGGATGGTTAGCCACAAAGGACCGGTTATCGGGATGGTTCCTGGTCGAGTAAGAGTCATCGTGGTAATTCTGGTTGTAATAGTTATTCGTGAATTTCGAAGTTTGATTTCTGTTGTAAGAGCCTTGCTGGTTTGATTTTTGGGTTTCGAAGAAGGGTTTAGAAAATTGCTTCGGTTTCCCATCTTTAAGTTTGCGAGAGATGGTCCAAGTGATGAGCTAGCTTCGGGACGAAGCCTCGAAAGAGCTTGTTAGATTGTGCAAGGGTTGATTGCGTAGTACATGACGGGTTGAATAGTTCAGGTTCGATGTCAAATTCAGAGCAAAGCAGCATCCTGTAGGAGTAATGATTAATTGAAGAGTGCTTTGGTTAGCAAATTCAAAGGTTGGAATGTAGCGAAAGAGGCTTTCGTGAGAAGTTTGTTAATAAGGGCGTAGAGGCAGTAGGGATAGTCAGATATAGGTAACAGTATAATCTGTACTTGTCGGTTTCTTTTGCCATATCGGTATCGGAGTTCTGTAATGTTACGGATACGGATAGTCATTGCGCTAAGAAACACAACCGTCTTCCACTGTAAACTCGACACTTAGCACGGCAAAAGCAACTACCAAGTGAGAAAAGCAAAGCCATTTGCTCAGTTTGTAATGAAAATGTACTACATGATGGCTCCAATGACCAACTTAAAATCTAACTGAGAAGAAGAATGTGCTGAAGCCATAAAGGGGAATAAGAGTAAAGATATTGTTATTGCAGCACAGAACGTTTTGGATAATCTTAGCAGTTGTGACCCAAACAAAACCAGAAAGTGAAGTTGCATTTGTACGGAAATTGAACTTGTGGTGGCGATTTTTAATTTTTTTGTTTGTTATCATCGGTATCGACATCGGCATCTGTATTAGATCGGATCGGATCGCTTTACTCAGGATCGGATTGGTAAAAAGTCATATCAGCCGATCCTCTGCGATTCGACTCAGATGAGAGTTTCTTGCAAAGGACGTTGATGGCAGTGTAGATGACATCGGCTTGAGAGGCCACAAGAAGGCCGAGGCACATGTTTCTGTCGTTGTGTTTTAAGACGGCAAACGTGACTTCAATTTTCCTGGAGATTTGCATTGATATTCCGAAATTTATTTTGGCATCTGCCGGGAGGAATTTGCTTTGAGGGTAGGTTTCAAAGTGTGGGAGGTTGACAGAACCATCACCGAACGGTCTGAAGAACCAGTTTTCCCGACCAGGGCGGGGAGGTGGTGGTTCCGTGTCAAGTTGCAACGGTTCCCCTTTTACAAACATAAGACCACCGTTGCGTAGGAGAGTCATTAGTAGGGTAGTTGATTGATCAAGTACAGCCTGACGTTCAAGTGTGCAGTCGCGTGGGCCACACCAAAAGCCAGTAGTGACACCTCCGTTTTTTGTTGGTTCCGTGTTCATGAATGAAGGGTTTAACATTATACAGAAAACAATCCGGGATGGTTTCTTCAACGGTTTTCAGGAGCGCCGAAAGAGGCATGTTGGATGGGTCATTGTCGTTGTCCTGCATGCTGTCATCGAAGTAAGCGTGTCAGGAGTTGTCGTCAGCTTCAGGCAACTGAGGAGTGCTGTGGGGCGAAAGATCAGAGCTGCAGCGTAGAGAGTCGTTTAAAGCAGAAGCGTTATCGAGGTCGCTATCGTCGCCGAGAGCGACAGAGCGAAACATCAGTGCGGTTGAAGAGTCGGCATGAGAGTTTCTATGGAGCGGCGGTGGGATCCCACTTAGCTGGTATTTACTATTTACCAGGTTTTTTCCTGGGAAATTGCCAACCCTGGAGTAGGGCAACCGGAAGTGACGCAGAGTTGCCTAAAAATTGCGTAAATTAGAGGAAATTTTATGCAAATGAAGGAAAAAGACGTGCCGGTTGGTAGAAGGGACATCCCAAAAGTAAAGCAGCGAGGAAGGATTATATGACTGAGAACCAACATTTTATCAATTTAAATCTTGGTTTTTCTGCAGCAAAACTTACGAAACACAAATTTAACGAAATCAACATTTAACCCAACACGATTAATGGAAGCATTTGTAATCACGGATAAGTCGGCAATATTTACGCCTGTAATCGAACATCGAAGTACGTAATCTGGATTCATTTTAGCAACAACGCAATGTCTTTCTCAAATTTAGTTTATTAGATCGTCCTCCCTTCAATATCTAACATACCTTTTATCTAACATAACTAATATCTAACCATCACCAACCTTCAAAATAACACGATTCACGACCAGGAGTGCCAAGCAGAACACATCACATTTGACGCAGCAGAATGAATGTTTCAAGCGCTCAGAAGTGGACATGAGGAACCACGATCACATGATCCAGCTCGCATCCAACTCGTCCACTACTGAGTGCTTGAAACATCCAGTCCACTCTGTCCATTATGATGTTACTCTGCTTGGCGTGTCCTGGTTGTGAACCGCGTTGTGTTTTGAAGGTTGGTGAAGGTTAGTAATTAGTTTTCACTTTGATTTATGTTAGATATTGGAAGGAGGACGACCGAATAAATTAAATTTGTAAATAAATGAGAATAAAGGCATCGTGTGAATGCTAGATTGAACCCAGATCACGTACGTGAATAATCAACTTTTCCACGATGGATTATACCTCCCTAAAAAATACCTGATGGCCAGAAATCATGTAGTAGCTTTTTTTTATGCTCCTCCCCCCCCCCCTTTATACAATTAATTTTAGAAGCCCATGGACATTTAATATGCGATTTACGGTAGTTAATTGGAGAAGAAACGGAATCTTTCAATCTGAAAGGTAAATCGACGAACAATTTTTATGTAGGCCTTAGGCCAAAAGTGTGAACAACAACTTAGGCTACACATTATTTTTTTTTTGTTGCCAAGTTTTTCCGTATTTTTTCATTTGATTTAAATCATCAATTAATTTTTAAAAAATCGTTAAATTCAACAATGCAGTAATTTTTTGCTTAGGAAATACAGACAGCATTTACTTACATTCTTGTTGGTTAGGGCTGATGAGAGCAAGTTGTTGGCCAGGGCAAGCTGGCTCACAATTGGATTAAATCCACCTACGCTTTGCCTGGGCCCTTGGTTCATCATAGGTCCACCTTGGCCTTGCATTGGATTGGGAAGCAAAGAAGAAGGCGGTGCGCCTTGCAACCAAGGACTTGGGCCCATGAATCTTGGCCGAGGGTTAGACCGAAAAGTCATTGCTGCAACAAATAGGGGGAAATATGACAACAGTTAAAACATTGATTACAAGCAATGCCAATGCTCTATGGTTGGTCTTTAATAATTACTTGGTCTTAGTCAACCCTCTCGAATGCCACGCTAGCACTGCCTAGCAGCAGTCGACACTTGGCTGATAAGCCAGACCCCAAACAAATTATACTAGCCATTTCCTAACTACTATTCATCACCTAACCAATACATCTTGTATGCTATGCACATTGTTTTTCAAATTTAAGCATTTATTGCGTAGACTTATTTTTTCTTGGAAATCTGGACGAGTCGAAGCATGCGGCATTATGCTCAGATTTGCAATGGCTACACAATAATTGTGTTGACAATATTACTGAGGTCATTTCAAAAAATAAAATCACAC
This sequence comes from Lithobius niger, assembly GCA_023313725.1. Classification (NCBI taxonomy): domain Eukaryota; kingdom Metazoa; phylum Arthropoda; class Chilopoda; order Lithobiomorpha; family Lithobiidae; genus Lithobius; species Lithobius niger. The sequence goes on from JAHWFP010023504.1 coordinate 120,765, forward strand.
CTGAACCACCCGCAGGAACACAGTTCACAGTAGGGCTGGTACTTTCCGGTTTTTTAGTTATCCGTTTAACCGGTTTTTTTTCCGGTCGGTTACACGAAAACCGTTTTTCCATTTTCAGCAAAAATACAGCCAAAAAAATTTCACCCCTGTGTAATACATTACTAAAAAACAAAGCTGAAAAAAAATATGATTTAGACAAGCACAATTATTTACTACATGTTGCATTTTGAGATTTAAACTAGAAGAAAGTTGACGTAGATAAATTTAAGTACTTACTTTACCAAGAATTTTGACTTTATGTAGCTTTAAAATTTCTACAAGATAGCTTAGGCCTATTTACGACAACGTAAGCCAAAAACAAAGCAAAAATATTCAACAACGTTTTCGTTAATGTTCCATTCATTTCAAATTATGAGCCAGAAAAATTAGCATGTATGCGTTTTCGGGTAGCAACACATTTCATTTACGTGTTATGACGGCGTTTCCCTGCCGTTCGCGATAGGTATAGACGAGTCCACTTCTGCATGACGCGGGGAGAGCAGATGCTGGCCAGCTTGTCTTTAACTGCCTCGTGTACGCGCTGGCGATCAGCAGTTTGTTTCGAAGAAAGTAAGCAGCTTCGATGGGACAACAAGCCCATGCGGATTATTTGTAAATAAGCTGCCCCCTACCCACCCCGGTTTTCTACTTTCACTGATTTCAAGTGTTTGGATTAGTAGGCCTAAATGATGACACTTGGCTATTTTTGGCTCGTTCACCGCGGGTTTTGAATGGTGCACGCATCAAACGTTTTTCGGATATGGGTTTTATAATCCGTGTAACCGAACGTAGAACGGTTTCCGGTTAACCGTGTAACCGATCCCAGCCCTAGTTCACAGTTCAACTTGAATTTTCGGAGAAAATATCGTTCTCCTTCTTCAGAAATACAAGCACAACACGAAGGAAAAATAAGTCTCACATTACCAAAATTGGTAATGTGAGACTTATTTTTCCTCCGTGTTGTGCGTGTATTTCTGAAGGAGGAGAACGGTGTTTTCTCCGAAAACTCAAGTAGAACTGTGAACTGTGTTCCTCCAGGTGGTTCAGGTGTGATTTTATTTCTTGAAATGACTTTGCAAAACCACTGCAATCGCCGTTTACCAGTTTTTGTTGAATACTGAGGTTCAATTCAACAATGTAAAAAATACATTCATAAGAAAAAAGGATACATCGTGCAAGATTTTGCCTATGTGGCAAGTAGGAAATGGCACGTGCTTTCTAAAATACTAGCTGTATCCCCGCAACGTTCACCAATATATGGGTCGCCAAACGCAGGGCTCGAAATGTCCAGAAAAAAGTGTGAGCATAATTGCGATGCAAATAAAAAAGTTGCATAGCAATCGCAAAATAATGGTTAGCAGTTTTCATGAAGCATAATTATTTTTCCTGGCAGGCAAAGGGCGTTTTTGCTTTAATTGATGGTTCAGCTAGAACAAGGGAATGAGATTGTGTGACGCGTAAAATACATTATTTTTTTTTAATACCGAAATATTCTGATGCTTTATGTTACGATTGTGTATCGTTCAATTTCATTCTTTGCATGTAGTATAAAAGTAAACTAACTTTTGTAGGGATTAAGAATTTTACAGAACACAATGATTGTTCTATTAACATAGTTATAAAGCTCTTTCGCCGTGATGTTGCATCGCTAAATTGCTACGCAAATTTCAATTTTGTATCGCTAATGTCTAAAATTGTGGTGCAAATTGCGATGCGATACCGCTCATTTCGAGCCATGAAATGGCGAGAGAAATTCAGCAGTTGGCAACTTGATTTTTAGCATTACTCGCCAAAGTGGTGACTAAGAAATCCAGATGCTCAAATAATATCTCGGGAGCCGTACTAGCTACAAACAAGCGGTTTTTAAAGCATTGCATTCAGAATTAAAAGTGCTATCCTCCCAAGCATACAATAGTCCTGCTACTAGTGTTGGGCGGTACCAAGAATTTTCCAGCCGGTGCCGGTACCAAGTTTAGTACCCCGGTATCGGTTTTCTACGGTACCTATAAATGAGGCAGTATCTGGTGTTACAGTGCTATGGGACCAACAGCCAATTTTTAAATACCAACAATTTTGTTGATTTATACGTGTTTCACGACATATTTGATAAAAAAAAAAACCTTCTAAAATTTATAGTTAACATGCTATTCAAGTAAAAATGCAAATATAAACAAATGCTGGTTGTAGCATCAAAGTTAAGCAAATTGGGTTCTAATTTTACCATTGTTGACCTTTAATGGATTGTTGCACTGCTTTGAGCCCTACAACTCCAGGGCTAAATGAACTATTGTTATAATTTGGCTCTTTTTCCCATAGGCTATTAAAACAATACGTTTCACCCCAACACTAACTGCTACTAGCCACTTTACCTGACCGGAGTGTCAGATTACTGCAAACAATATTTAAACATTAAGTACTTAACACAACTGCTAAAATAGTGTCTACATGGCGAGGAGGTAATCGATAAAGACGAGTGAATTTTAATGTCTGGGCAGGCACAATGGCCGAAGGTTGTACCCCCGGCATAACATACATGCCGGTCTAGCTGATTATAGCCGACAGCTCCACCTCCTGCAACCTCTCTGGCACATTCCCCCCCCCCCCCCCCAAATTGTGTGGTCTGAATACCCCCGTTCCTTGCTCCCCACCATTGTTGGCCGTTCACCGTCTTTCACTTTAGTGAATGATGAGTTTTCTGTGCGCATCTCACCCCAACTAATCTTATTATATATATAGAAACTGGGCAAGTGGCTTTTGGATTTGATGTTTTAGACGGGTAGTTTCGCACAAGGCAAGAAAATGGATGTAACACATGGTGCAGATCTATGCAACAATGCAAATGTTGAACTTAATAACGGCTTTTCCATTATCCTAACAATTTTGTAACTGTGTTACATGAAACTAGTTGACTGTCCGCATGGTTTAATTTTCGTTCAATATTGATTTTTATTTGATTAACAGCCATTGAATCTTAATTGACTGTCATTTAGTAGATCGATACTTAAGCCACCGAGTGAAATAAAGCTTATGAAAACACTGGTTAGCGGTGGCCACTGTGGCAAACATACAAATACACAAACACTACACCACAAGAAGAAACCAGTTCCTTGAATTTTCGGTAAAATAGGATATGGAATGCATAAACACAATCCACTATCTTTGTCCACTTTCTTCAGAAGGGAGTGCGAAAAACAGAGAAAGAGAAAAGATCCCATAACTACGCTACCTTGCGCTACCTTGCTGGAATATGTGACGATGTACAGTAGAGATCAAGATTAGCACTGGCCAGTCGCCAGATGGCGATTAACTTTTGGGCTCCGGCGAGCGTCAAGTTTCCACTTAGTCGCCAGTAGGAGGTGACAAAACTAAAGCAAATTTAAAATGTCAACAGTTGTTAAACTAGTGGAATGCAGACTCCTTATTTGTCTTGTTTAATTTATTCATTTCCCTTAATGATGGTATTAGGACATAAGAGTAAATGTAAACAGTGTGCCACTCTAGTTCGCACTGAAGGACACAATATTAATTTACCAAAGGTTGTACCTTTTGTGAAACCTCTCAGTAGTTCTTTGGTTCGTGAAAAGTAAAAACTTTACTGTCTCGTAAAATTAATTTTGTACATGGTGTATGGTTCCCTGAACTAAACATCAGAATCTTGTTCTAAAAGCAGTGCTGCATTGGGATTACTACAGCATGAAAATGTGTAAACTGGGATTCTGCATGAAAAAAACGCATTGTGGCGATAAATAAAACACCTGGCGACTAATCAGAACTAGCTAACCAGCCAGCGGCGACTAACAAAAAATGTTAATCTTGACCTATAATGTACAGCAGGTGCCACAAACAACGTTAGATGATTCCGTAGGAATCAACCTTCACGTATGTGAATTGTGTGGCACTCGCCATTTGACCAGTAGACATCAAAATGCACTAGCCATTGTAGGCTACAAGAAATTTAAACAATTTTACTGCTATTTAATGCTTAAACATGGAACACAAAGCCATGTGTTATACTTAGCACCACCCATCTCTACAACCGTTTATTGAATGTTGGATTAAAAAGAAATAAACCTTGATCCGCGAGTTCTGATCTATCTTAAAATTATTTTAATGTCCTTATTTGACCTATGTTATTTTTTAAGCGATTAATTTAGTATTCTTATTATCAATTGGTTTTAGTAATGATAAATAGATTTTAACCCGACCAAGCAGTTGGTGGCGCTCAGTATCTGGCATACGAGCTTTGTGTGGTGGGTGTGGTATCTTATTCAGTCCAAACTTCGACAAAAGTTAAGTTACTAGCCAGGAAAGAAAGTAAGAAAAAATTCTAACCTAAATCTTTAGGGGAGACCCACTGGCTTACAACTGACCCAGCAACTCTCCCAACCAACCATGGCTAACGTTACACAGCCATTTGCTAAGCAAGCTAATGGTGGGAATTCATTGTTACGATGTGTATTCTTCTGGAATTTTGTTTACCTTACTTAAATGCACATGATTAAAAGGTAAAGCGTGTTGGGACCACTGTTGGCAGCTGTGAGTGAGGACCATCTAAGTCCAGGTAAATTTCCTCCCAATGCGCGTGTAAACTTCAGCACTTAAAATACAAATAATTAGCTAGTCTACACAACAGGCGCTTAACGAGATACGTACACGTAGGCTAAACCGTGGCAGCAGCCTTTTAAGCTTTAGTTTTACGACAAACCCTTTAGGCTTGGTTCATCACATCAAACATAAATCTTGCCATCCCCCACCACCGATTCGAATAAGTCCCTACAGTTACTGTACTTTTTAGTTTTTAACGAATGAAACCCTACAATTCCTAAATCCGTTTATTTGCTAGCATTTCCAACAGTAGGAACACTGACCATCTACTGCAGAATTTCTGTGTTTACCACATAGGCCCACGAAAGTGTGAAACTTAGGCCTACCGGCCTGCATGCATGGCACCGAGCGCGCCGTTCGTTTCTCACTAACGCCTCAATTACTTTAACGGCCCATTGCATAAAAAAATAAACGCTTACCAATCGGGGTTGGACAAATAATACCTACTGTGTAATAGTAGTCTTCTGGTATATTAATCGTCTTCTAAGGACGGGCGACTTGTTAAAATTTAATATTTCAGTTCCAACGACAACAACCAAGTAACGAAAACGATTCGCTTATTTACTTCAGTTATTCGACGCCAGATGCCGCACTTTTAAAACGAGCCCACTAGGAATCCAACTGTAGTTTTGTTCCGCAATGTCAGTATTCTTCGTACCCATATTTATACTCTGTTCCACATTATGTTTGCAGAAAACTGACTGTATGACGCCATGTTTCCTCCCACTACGACTGCACAAACATGTGGATATCACACTCGTAGAGTCCACAGTTATTGGTAGAGTCTACAAGTGGGTTTTTTACGTGATTTTTGCACTCGTAGTGGAAGGAAACGCAGCGTCATACAGTCAGTTTCCTGAAAACGTAATGTGGAACACAGTATAGCTTTGTCGTCACTTTACTATCGTTCCACTCGATCTTGGTCATCACTTATCGTTTGTATTTGTACCATGTTTTATATCAAAAACTTACGTACGTAATGTTTCTTGCATATAATGTTACGAATTTTACGATTTACGTGGAAGCATAGTTTTGTCCATCTTGTTACCTTCGGTACTGGTATGATGACTTATATAATAAAATTCAGATGGCGCTAGGAGTAAATGTAGGCTCAGAATGCTGGCAATTTACAATCGATCGTGTTTTGGCACCGGGCGATTTTAACCTAATTTGAGCATGCTGAATCCGAATCTGCCCGGTGCCAAGTCGAATTTCTTCTCCTAAGCCCGGAATTCAAGATGGCGTCCAAAAATGGCGACCAAAAAACAGTCTTTTGCTTCTAGCGCCTAAATCGTTCATCCGATCGAAAATAAACCGGTTACCAATAATATTATGTTTAGAATACAATTTCCTTTAGAAAAGGTTTTATTCATATTTTTCGTAAAATTAACCCTTCTGACCGAAATTCGTCATTTAAGTACTATTAAGCCGTTTATGCATGCTTTAGATACTACAGCGCATATGTGTATTATAATTCCTGACTTTAAACAACTGGAATGTTAGTTCTAATTAATATCCACTACCATAATTAGGGTTAAATGAAAGGTGAAGCTGTATATTTTCCAACAAGGGTAATTAAAACGATTTATTAGACTCGATTAGACTCTTATGCGAACAGTTTGTCTGTCTGTCTGCATGTCTGGGTGTCTGTCTGTCTGTATGTTCGCGCTATAACGTTTTAACGAATTATCGGATTTCTGTCAAATTTTGCACACAGATTCTATGGCACATTTCTAGGTCTAAGTTCGAAAATGGATCGAATCCGTTGGGGAAATCCTCCACTAGAAATAATCAAAGACTTTTGTTCGCAGCGAACGTACGAGGTTCGTTATTTTTTCTTCAGCCGACTGACGTCATCCATCCACGACCAATTACTGGGAACTATGTAGCCTTCGTCAGCGTCTGATGTCACCACCAACCACCATCCGACCAATGACTGGCAAATTATTGTACAGATCACTGACGTCAGCACGCGGCCTCCACTGATCTCATTCGTACAAACTGGATAACAAGCTTGTATAGTCATGTCGGCATGCGAAATTAGCGTAGACTTACTCTACTTGTTTGGACAATCGTTCATGATTTTGATGCCTAGTATTATTTTTTTTGGAGGGGGAAAGAGAAATATTTAAAACAACTTCTACTGTATGACATTTTTTTGGTTGTCAGGAGAGGGGTGGGGGACAAATTCATAAAACTACTTTTGGGGAATGACTGGGCTGTCTAGATATTTCATCCTTATCAGTCGTACGACATGGCAACGTCGCAGTCGGATAAATGAAATGTTCAAAATGCCGAGACTAAACGGTTTGGAGGCTTCCCGTATCGTAAAACTACCAAACGGTGCTGAATATTTTTTAGGTTGATTCAGTTCACTAGTGTTCTAATTAAACTTACAGTTTAAAATGAAACCGATAGAAGAATCGTAGTGGGCTCGTCTTTAATTGTGAGGTGTGCGCCACCATACCATCCAACGAAGTTGATCAAAACATGTATGGGGAGGGGGATTGAAGCTAAAAAGCTAGAAATGCAAGCGACCACTGGTTTTACGGTTACATACACGTCGTGGAACCACGGCCAAGAAATCATTTGGGTGTTTGGATTGTATTCTTAGGAGGGGTAATTATTCACACGTGTTAGACAATTAGTAGCCATGTCGATCGCTGTATTCGCAAGAGAAAACAAATCGACTCTCACTATAATTGGTTTAAACAGGTTTATTTTAATTAGAAACTGAGCTACAGCAGTTTATCTACGTTGTAGCGCTTTGATTGTGCATCATTTTACCATAAATTCCATATTTAAACTGCTGCAGTAACGGTTCTAATTCAGATAAATGGATGTGATTAGGCTTAGTTGAAAGATGAAGATATGTATTTTTCAACAAGGGTAATTAAAACGATTTATTTTAATTAGAATCTGAGCTACGGCAGTTTATATACATCGTAGCGCTTTGAATTGTGCATCATTTTACGGCAAGTTCTATCTTTAAACTGCTGCAGTAGCGGTTCTAATTGAGATAAATGGATGTGTTTACGCTTAAACAAAACATGAAGATACATATTTTCCAACAAGGGTAATGAAAATGATTTATTTTAATTAGGAGCCAAGCTACGTCAGTTTATCTGCGTTGTAGCCCTTTAAAGTTTGTGTGTTATTTTACGATAAGTTCCATCTTTAAACTGCCACAGTAGTCGTTCTAAATTATATAAATGGATGTAATTAGGCTTAAATGAAAGATGAAGATGTATATTTTCCAAGGGTAATTAAAACGATTTATTTTAATTAGGAGCAAAGCTACGACAGTTTATCTACATTGTAGCGCTTTGATTTTTGGGTTGTTTTACAACAAGTTCCTCCTTTAAGCTGTTGCAGTAGTCATTCTAATTCATTTAAACGGATCTGATTAGGCTTAGATGAAAGATGAAGATATATATTTTCAAACAAGGGTAATTAAAACGATTTATTTTAATTAGAAGCTGAGCTATGGCAGTTTATCTACGTTGTAGCACCTGGATTTTTGCCTCATTTCACGGCAAGTACTATCTTGAAACTGCTGTAGTAGCAGTTCTAATTCAGATAAATGGATGTGATTAGGCTTATATGAAAGCCGAAGATATGTATTTGCCTACAAGGGTAATTACAACGTTTTATCTGAGTTATAACGGCTGCTGTAGCAGTTTAAAGATAAAACTTGTGATAAACAGACACAAAAAGCATATCACTATACTGTGGAAAAATTGTCGTAGCTTAGCTCCTAATAATAATAAATAGTTTTAAATACCCGTGTTGGAAAATATACATCTTCATCTTTCATTTAAGCTTAATTATATGTATTTATCTAATTTAGAACGACTATTACACCAGTTTGAAGATGGAACTTATCGTAAAGTGATACAAAAATCAAACCGCTACGATAAACTGCCGTAGCTTAACTTCTAATTAAATTAAATCGTTTTAATTACCCTTGTTAGAAAATATACACCTTCACCTTTCATTTAAGCCTAATTACATCCATTTATCTAATTTAAAACGACTACTACACCAGTTTAAAGATGGACCTTATCGTAAAACTATTCAAAAATCAAAGCGCTTCATCGTAGATAAACTGCCGTAGCTTAGTTCCTAATTAAAATAAATCGTTTTAATTCCCCTTTTTGGAAAATATACATCTTCACATTTCATTTAAGCCTAATTACATCCATTTATATAATTTAGAACGACTACTGAACCACTCTGAAGATGAAACTTATCGTAAAACGATACAAAAATCAAAGCGCTACATCGTAGATAAACTGCCGTAACTTAGTGCCTAATTAAAATAATTCGTTTTAATTACCTTTTTTGCAAAATATACATCTTCATATTTCATTTAAGCCTAATTACACCCATTTATTTAATTTAGAACGACTACTGCACCAGTTTAAAGAATGAACTTATCGTAAAACGACCCCAAAAGCGCTACAATGTAGATCGTAGCTTAGATTCTAATTAAAATAAATCGTTTAAATTACCCTTGCTGCAAAATATACATCTTCACCTTTCATTTAAGCCCAATTATGTTAGTGGTTCTTAATTAGAATTAACATTGCAGCTGTTTAAAGTCAGGAATTATAATACACGTATGCGCTGTTGTATCTATAGCATTGCCTAATAGAACTTTAAATGACGAATTTCGCCCAGAAGGGTTAGTTTTACGAAAAATATGCATAGATTTTTTTCTGAAGGAAATTTTATTCTGAACACAATTGGGAACCGGTTTGTTTTCGATCAGATGAACGGTTTAGGCGCTAGAAGCAAAAAATATGTTTTTTGGTCGCCATTTTTGGACGCCATCTTGAATTTCAGGATTGGGAGGAGAAATTCGACTTGGCACCGGCAGACTCGGATTCAGCATGCCAAAATTAAGGTAAAACCGGCCGGTGCCAAAATGTCTCAACATTTGCTGTTGAAAGTTATTTTTTGGGCTTTTTTCTTTCAGTCTATATGGAGAATCACTCAAGTGAATCATGTAGGTAACCAGTTCAATATCAAGATGCACTAGGGTGATAACCTGTCCACGTGGGCATCCGACCGCCATATTGGAAAATGGCCGCAATAAAAACGGATTTTTTTTTCAAATAACGCCGTAAATACAACTATTTTAAAAGGACAATGTGAAGCAAAGTAGTAGAAAAATAAATATTAAACAACTTTCAAAGAATGATTTTCCTGAAAAAATGAATAGTATAGACGCTACAGCTGTTTTTTTAATGCAAACTATCCATTTTCGCTGTATTACATGCATTTTCACCACTCTAAGGGTGCGTTTACGCAATAACTCGCCTTTGCATTCTTGCAGCTAGAAGTTAGCAATTTATCTGAAATTTCAACATGGTGGTGGTTTTAGCTCTGCCAACTCGCACCGAAACGAGTAAATTATTGAGTTTCAGCTTTGTTAGTGTGGGAATCGGACGTTTTCAGCTAGAATCAAATATTGTGGCAGTTTGAACGTGGTCATCATATCATTGTCATCACGTGCAGGTCCACAGTAAACGAAACCAAACCCAGAAAGTCGCGAACAGAAGCGTTTAACTATAGTTCCTACGAACGCCACCAGGCAGCAACCTATAACAGTCTGGCGTGCGCGGACAAACGCATTGGGATGCAGGCACTGTAAGAGATGTTAACTCCAAAGAGGACACCGGCCCTCGACCCCAGAGGAGGCGCACTTCATCGGCTCCTGCCGTCAGGAATTATAAGACTGTAGGCATTTTCTCAAACGATGTCAGATTTAGCTAATCCAAGAAGCGTTGTTACCATGGCAACGACACCTTTGCCGTCGCGATTAAATTTCAGCCGCGAGAAATTTCAGCCGCGAGAAAAGCGAGTCGTTGCATAAACGCACCCTTAGGCTACATTACTAGTACATCTTCAAACGGCTACAGCTCGGTCCCCATTTAAGTTACCTTAATTTGTTGACCTTGCTGAAAAGAATACATTTAAGCCTTTCTAACTAGCTTACTTTAAAAAAGGTGGATGCCTGTCTGATATAAATAAAAATTCTCAATAGCTCTTTGCAGGAGTGCTCTATATCTACCTGAGCCTTATTTAAGAACTGTATTACTGTTTGCAAAGACCAATTAAGCTTTAATAAATCTTCTACTTAAGTCAGTGGCTCTTTAATAAACGAACAATCTCTAAATAAAATCTATGACTCCAGTGGCAGCGTACAGTAAGAGCTCTTTTGCCAATATTAGTGTTATCAAGGGTAATATGGATTTTATTACCCATATTACCCTTGGTGTTATTTTGGATCTATGTTCGTTCATTAAAAAGATCATAGTTTAGGTAACAAATCATGAAAGAAGGATCGGTGCCACGTTTTGCTAGCTATTCCATGGTAGGCCTATATGTTGTTCTTTAAAATAAAACAGCAAAAGACTGATTAATAATTAATGTTATATGAAAAATTGTTCATGAATAAAATTGCAATGCAATGAACGTTTTTATAAGAGTATATGACAATCTTCTATAGATGGAATGTTCATTGCATTCACTTTTCCATATTATACGTCGTATTGTGGCAGTCCACAGACGCAACACTCCTACATTTGCAAAACGAGCAGCACGGAATGCCAGAAGCAACACACACGCAACTTTTTCTTGAACATTTGATGCAGCTACAATCTTCCACAAGATCAACGGGGTAAAACTGAGAGTCATTATGAAGCGTCAAACAGTCACCTCCATCAGTGTACCCAAACAAGAAAGGATCAAGCTGATCGAAGCTTTCCTCCAAACAATGAACTTGGATGTATGTATAGAAAAATGCACGTAAAATATGCTGCCTTGTTACCCGACTCGTGGAGGGAAAGTCTTCAAACCTCTTGTCTATGCTGTGGCAGTATATGCAATACCTAAGTTCATCCATGTTCTCGCATGAAGAACCTTTTTTGAGAACGTTGACAAGGTATTTTTCTGCTTGTATTAGGCTTTCTTCAAGATCTCCATCATTTGTCCAGCCAAAGTTCATTAAGAACCTACTCGGTAGTCCTTTCAAGGCAGCATTGTTACCCCCCAAATCTACTAATGTAGTCACAGCCAGTTAGAATGTGAAGTGCTAGAAGAACTGAGCAGAGGTCCTAACCGTGGCGCTGTGCCATAATGTGAATGGGCATATATCTTGTAGTTGCTCCTACCCCTAGACACATCTACAGTTCTTCTAAACCAGCCAACGAGAATGTGCTAAGAAGTGCAAATCCAAAACTAAGACATCTGTATCCGACGAGAGAACGACAATTTGTTTGATGCCTTCGTTGGTTGCATGTAGAATGTGTAGAATTATCCTTACATCAGCTTCTTCAAGATTGGGGAAAGACAACTCCCTGTGCTCCCTAACCTCACTATCGCCTTGCCTTGATGTACACAGCACAATTCCATTTCTGATGTGGCACTGCATACAATCTTCATTGTGGCCCAATACTTCACTCCGCTGTGCAGAATGAAATTTCTAAGGAAAACTTGGAATTTTGTTTTGTTTCTTGAACCTACCCAGAATGCTTCCATTTGCACAGGAAGTGGTGTGTTAGATTGAATATCCTAAAGCTCAACACATGCAGTTGTAGCACATTGCGAAAGCTCCAAGCTCTTGGGTGACAGTTCTTTATAGGGATCAAAGATGAAATCTATTCGTAGTAGTGGTTCATTGCCTGTAATTTTGCAGATATCTTGTAGGAAAATAAGTGCAAAGTCACAAATGAGGTATCTTTGTTATTATTTTCCGAACACACCCCACCTCATCTGCAATATAGCAGCATGGAACTGAAGATGACATTACTTATGTGGGATTCATTGCTTGTAAAAGTTTCGCCAGCTCATCACACAGAGTACTTTTTTGGGCTTTCATCAAAAATCCGTCCTCATCGAAAAGTAGCCTTGGCTTTACAATGTCATACAAAAGAAGCTGTTCTTTACTAGGACTTCTCTCTTGGGCTGACCTTAGAAGGTAGAGCAGTCTTCGCCACAAATTGCTCTTGTCGCAGCTCTTTGTAGGCTTCATAACCAGTTGTGATAATATTGAGAATTTTTCCTCGAGATTCTTTAGGTGCCACCTCTTTGGTGATAATATTATGAAGTGGTTTATCACAGGTCTTAAATGGATCCTCATTCATTAAAGTGGCACTATCACCGATTGAAATGCGAACGAAAATACCGTAGTGACATCTAGCGGCAATGATATTGTTAACCTTTATAGCTTGCTCCATGTGAACGAGGATGGACCAAATTTTCACTAAATAATTCAGGATGTCGTGGCTTGTTTGTTTCGTTAAAAGAAATGCCGTTGTGCATTCCTTCGCTTGATGCAAGCAAGAGCTAGATGGTACTACATAGTGCACTAGATGTTTTCAGATTTCGTCTGTTTCAATCGGTGATAGTGCCACTTTAAAATGAAATGTATCATCGAATTAACCAGCTATTCTGACTTTGTGTATTTGACTGTGAGAATCGTGATGAATCTTCCTCAGCTCATAGTTTCAGATGAAGAAACAAAAATTATGCTTCTCTAAAGATTGTAAACAGAAAGGATCTCATGGTAGATAACTTCCCACTTGGCAACTTGGCGAATTATTATTATGTAATAATTCACAACAATATTCCGTTATTTTCAACTATATATTATTATTAATATATTATTATATATCCTACATATTACGATAATAAAGTTTTACAATAAATTATGTAATGAAGGCTGTTTCTACGACCGCTTAGAAATACAATCAACAAAGTGGGGCGTTAGTTAATCTGTCCAGTATTAATGTTTATCCACTTCAAAGTACTTCTGTTATGTGTCTAATTAACTTAGCTCGCTAAAACTAGGCAAGAAGGAAAGGCTGAAATGTGTTCTTTTCAGAAAGGTAAAAAAAAATTCAGGTAACTTAAATAGCGGGCGAGCTATAGTCGTTTGGAGGTGACTTAGAAATGTAAAGGTGGTGAAAATGCATGTAAATCGAAAATCGGTATTTTACTTTAAAAACCAGCTGTAGCGTCTATACTATTCATTTTTACAGGAAAAGTCATTCTTTGGAAGTTGTTTAAAATTAATTGTTCTACAACTTTGTTTCACATTGTCCTTTTAAAATATTTGTATTTACAGCGTTATTTGGACATTTCCGTTTTTTGGCGGCCATTTTCCAACATGGCGGCCAGATGCCCACATGGACAGGTTATCACCCTAGTGCATTTTGATGTTGGACAGGTTGCCCACATGATCCACTTGAGTGATTCTTCGTACAATGGGAACAATGGACTAGAAACAATGGGCTAGAACTTCAGCTATTCTTTATCCCATGAAATATGTTTAATTAGTAGTATAAAGGAAGAACTCTAGTACAGCCATAATTTGGGAAAATAATGCTCATTGAGCTAAAAGCTGTGACGTTTGGTAGTACACAAGTCATTCTTAACAGTAGAAATCGAACTAGATGGTATCCCCTCGCTTCCCCACTCCCCCCAGTGCCCCGGGTGAGTATGATGACCAACAAATTCTTGCTGATTGTGCTAAAAGCATGAATTATGGTCAACAGGTCATTCTTAGCACTGCAAATGGAACTAGCCATGGAACCCCCCACGAAATACCCCCAAGCACTTCCCTGAAGGTTTGACAAACAAATTCTGATATTTTCTGTACTTTCAGGCAGGGCCCCCATAACGCGGGGGGTCAGGTGGACCCGCTGTACCCGGGCCCGGCCGCTCAAGGGGCCCGCACGGTCTAAATGTTTTTATTCCCAGCAAACAACAACTCCAATCCAACGGCACCGAGCACTGAAGTGCAAGCCTGTCAGGTTGTTAGGCAGGGAAGCCTTCAAACGTAAGTAGCCCAAATTAATGAATGAACTAAACGTTAAGCACAATTGTGGCAACCAACATTATAACATAGTGTAATTTTTTTTAAGATTTCTGTCGGGGAGGGGGTCCGCTGTTGTAGTTATTCCCAGGCCCCTAACTTTGATGTGGGGGCCCTGCTTTCAGGTTATTATCTACTGTTCAGCCTAGTTAAGCCGTCATCTCGAGCAAATGTGCAGCCAACTTCACCACTTGAGTTAGTTGTAAAACTAAAGACCCCAAGCCGCTCCACTGAATCAGAAAAACAGTAACAAGTAAAGGCTGTAAAAGACGAACTCGATTAATTTTTTTCCTAACCAGAGAGTTTTGTTCAACAGCATGAATATCTTAAATATGCCAAACTTTTATGTTGTAACACGTATTTATTTTTTTTACGTGAACACTCAACCAAAGTTTAGCTGCAAGAAGCACGTCTAAAAACACTCGCAAAAGAAGTTGTAGCAAAAAGTCACTTGCAAATTTCTACTCAATGTTCGACCACAGATGCTGTGACTTTTATCGTTTTACAGCAATTTGTATAAATTGATAAAACAATAATTGAGCCTTTGAGTCTGATGGAAATCAAACCATTACAGATGCTTTGAACTCCCAGGTCTTCTCGATCCCGTGCCATGAGACAGTATGCAATCAGGGTCCTTATTTTGACAAACCTTAGGATTTTATAATCACTAACCATTTTTAAAAAAATGTTTGATCCCGTTTTAATAATTTTAACATGAGATGTATCGAGCTGCTAATTTATTACAAAATTTGTTTCAGATATGGTATACCTTGGAAAATGTCTGATGTATTAAATCCATTAATGAAACATACTAAAGGTAACCTTTACAATATTACATTTTGAAAACAATGTATCTTGTATTTTGTACCTTAGCTAATGGAACTGATTAAAGTGGAAAAAAAGAGTAAATGTTCATATTAACACCCTATTCCAAACGCAATGGTTATCTCAAGATGAAAAAAGACAACTTTTGTGTGAAATTCCCAGGACCTTTTGCTGCCACAGTTGACACGAGCATGGTAGCATTTCCGAGGTTCTTCTCTTCCAGAGTACACAGCGATGGGATGAGGCTAGTCTTCAACCAAGGATCTCTGGCACAGCATGGCCCTTTTAAACACATTTAGACTGGCTGGCATTCATGCGTACCCTACCCCACCAGCTGGATAACCTTCCCCTGCAGGGTCCGGGTGGAGCCCCAGGGGCTGAGCTGTATTAAGACAATTACGTGTAGTTTGTGACTGCTGGAGAACATGTTTTTTTTTTTTTAATATTTTTCTTTTATTAATTAACATTATCAACATAAATTTTTTATCAATCTCAAATCTCATCACTGGTGGGTAAGTTTAAGTCACTGGTGGGTGCCACCAGCTAGCAGGTTAAAAAAAGGAACGCAGCACAGGAAACAGTCATGCTAACCTTAGGGGGAGGTAGCCTCGTAGATAGCATGACTGTCTCATGTGCAAGAGGACTCTTCTGGTTCGAGACTGACCTCGGCCAGTCTTGTAAAAGATCTTAGGAATTTCAGATTGAAATTAGTTAGGAAAACTGTCCCTCCTGCAGGTGCCACAACTTTAGCTGGAAGAGCGATGAACCTCCAAAGCAAAACCAAAACTTTGAAAGGAACCGTTTTAAAGTCAAATTATTAAAAGGTACATTCCTACACGCTGGCTTTCCTTTATGGCTCAGTTTTGCAGCATTTAGTTCAGTTGCATGAAAATATAACAAAGGCATTCATTTTGCTATTTTTCAAATCGTGAGAAATGGTTTTGCTACATTCACTCTAACTTAGGTAAATGTTGCAAAAGCTATTTAACGCAAGATGCTCGAAAATAGTGAGAGGGTGCGTCCTTTTAAGTGTGTATGTGTGCGCTCACATGCTTTTTTAATTCGACGTGTCACATGTCGAATTAATGTGGTTATGCCCAAAAAACGGGTGAAGGCGAAGCACGTCAGCCACATCTCCTCAAAAACCAGACACATTTGTTCAATTCAAATCCGAGGTATAGATGTGAGTGAGTTGCAGTGTGGAATCTTAAAAGGTATTATCCTCTACAGAATATAGTTAAGACGTATGAAGTATGCTAACCTCTAACGATGTCTCTCAGCGAAAAGCCGTCGTCCGAGAGAACATGATCTGTGGATGACGTCAGCGTAAAGGTGTGCGTTAATACGAAAAATTACGGCGTGTAACTGCACATTTCGGCAAGTAAGCTCTTCAATATTGCGGTCGGTTAGAGACTATACGTAGACATCGAGGTTACTCCTCTCTTATCGCGAAGAACAATACAAAGTGAGTCGTCACTTACCTTTGGCGGTAATCTGGATGGTACACCGAATTTGTATGCTGGAATCTGGACGGTACATTGAATGCGAGGCGCGCATAGACTTTGGTGTTAATTATTGCGCTAGCCTCGCTGCTTTTCGGGTGCAATATATTACAGTATTTTATTACGCTTATTTGTGGTGTTGTTTCTTATTGAACGAGTGAGCAAAGCAAATAATGTTCTGTTTTTACAGTGGCGGACAGGCCAGGGAGGGAAGGCGCGATATTCCTTCTAGCCTCTGACTCAGATTTTTTAAAATTCGTAATAAGCAGTAAAGCTTAACAAAAACTGGCCACATGAAATTGCAGTGTTATATTTAATGTGGACTTTGTCACAATTTTCGTATGATTATTTTAACTTTTGTTAATACACCTAAAAAGTGTAAATAAATTTAAAGTAGTCAGTCTCACGTACCCTCAGCGCAACACGATTTCTCCTACTCCCCCTCCCCCCACCTCCAAATTAACTGCTGAGTTTATAGCCCAGTCAACGAATGCTCAAATTTGGCAAATGGTGGAATAAAATCCCAAAGTCTTGAAACTTTGTAAGGTTGTTCGGGGAGGTCTAATAATGACTATAGCGAAAGTCCTGATGATTTGGAGGTGAGGAAGCTTTGCTAGACCACAAAACACTCCAAAAATAGTTGACTTTTTATTGTTTTCCGTTAATACCTCAAAATCTGTAGGTCCTACCAAAAAACGTTCCCTACAAAAATTAAAGACGACAAAATTTACCACAAACTTGGTTCTATTCATTTTTTCACTAGCACTAGTAGTTTACGAGATATTAGCGTTCGAAAATTGAGAAGTCTCAGAAATTGACAGATCTGCTGTATGCGGTGTACATAGATTAGGTGAAACCCCCAACCTCATTTTAAGTTCTATACCAATTGTATCACATCAAATCGTAACATCATATACAATACCATCAAATCAAGTCGAAGTCACGTCGTCCTCCTGAAGGTTATCGTCCTGAACAGTCACCGTGGCAGTTGTGGCAGATAGCAGTGAAACTCACGCACATTTTACTGTACCCACACTTGCTTCCACAGCCTGTGGTGCATCTGCTAAATATGAGTTTGAGTAGCTTCACGGGCAACAGCATCTTTGGTTTTAGTAGACAGTAGCTTGACATTCTGCCTATACTCCCAAACCCAAAGTGCCGCTGGGAGCTCATTTCCCATCCAGAGTGGCATGGTACCTATGCAAGTTGAAGGACGTTTAGTAGGAGGAGCTCTCTACAGACTCAAGAAAAATCTGTGTCTGCCTTCGCTACATCAGTTTCAATCCAATAAACATAAGGCCAGGCTGATCAAGATTATTTCCTCCAAACTAAATGGCAGAGAAGTACTATGCCTTCAAAGACCTAATGATGCTGACACTCTAATTCAAGAGCACCATTGCCAAAGCGAGTGAAAGTGACAACTCTGACAGCTGTGGCAGCTACACTATATATATATATTTTTATATATATATAAATTTATATATATTTTTTTTTTTTCTACAAGCCAGGTCGTAGAAATGTAAGAACACAAGTATTTTCTGCAACCTGACAACAAGAGAAGGGCCTTAAAAATGTCATACTATTTGCTCATGCACTCACAGGGTGGGACAAGGCATACGCTGCCTACCTTCAGGAAGGAGAAAGTAGCAGGTTACAAACTGCTATTACAACGCGCATTGCGCTCAGTAGCAGTTGTGTTCAACTACTCAACTATCAAGTGTCAACAGGTAGCTGAGGCAGATCACGTTTTTCTTTACTCTGTATAGAGCTCCTTCTACTACAACGTCTCTAAACTTGTATATGGACCATGCCCTCACAAAGTCTGCCACCAATATCAAGTCGGAACTACTATCCCTCCCTCCCACAGAAGGGGTAGCTATGCATTGCTCAATTCGTGTTTTCCACCAACTACAACTATGGATGGGTAATGAGTTACCAGCTAGCTGCAGTTTGGGGTTGGAAGCATAGGCAGAATGGCAATCTTGTGCCTACTGCATTCAAAGATGCTATAGCCCCTGAGGCTGTCTCAACCTCATACTTTGCAGATACACCATATATTGTGAAAACAAGTGTGCGTGCAGGAAAATAATCATGAGTTGCACTGCTGTCTGCCACTACTGCTACGGTGACAGTTTGAATAGCCCGACACCAACTGTTGAGGACAATAAAATAACCTTTAGGAGGAGGACGTTGACCTCGACTTGATTTGTTGTTATTGTACATGTATTTGATGTTACAATGCGATGTTGTATGTAGTAACTGCATATGTAGTATACACAATATGTATAGTGGTAAATAAGTGTTTGATGCTACATGACCGTGTAGTAACTTAAAATGAGGTTAGGGTGCGTTCACCTGATCTATGTACATCACGTATAACAGATCTCTGTCAATTTCAAAGATTTCTCAATTTTCAAACTCGAATATCTCGAAAACTACTGGTGCTAGAGAAAAAAATTAATAGAATAGTTTTTGTGACAAATTTTGTCCTCTTTAACTTTTGTAGGGAACGGTTTTTGGTAGGACCCACAGATTCTGAGACATTAACGGAAAACTAATAAAAAGTCACACCTTTTTGGGTGTTTTGTGGTCTAGTGAAGCCAGCTCACCTCTAAATCATCAGGACTTTTGACATAGTCATTACTAGACATGCCCGAACAAACCTACAAAGTTTCAAGACTTTGGAATTTTATTCCACCTTAAGTCCTATTTTGACTGGACTATTACTGAAAATATGGTGTTCTAAGATTTAAAAAACGTAAATGCCCAATGAACAAGAAAAAGAGGACGGGAAACTGTAAAACAACGAAGTTTTCAGTTTGTTTGTTTTTTGTAACAAAACCAATACCAGCGTTGAACGAAAACATCTGGTCAGTGATTGCATCGTCGCACACAAGATTCTGGCTCATTTGCCGTATCGAAGTAGCAAAAGTTACGATACAATTTTTTTTTTAATGTAACGTGCAATATAGTAGATATTGTTCAATACACCACGCATTCAAATTTTTATTAGTGTCCTGTTGGTATAGTCTGCCGTTCCAACTGCATACGTCAATTGCACATTTTTTTTTTTATTCTCATGCTCATGTATATATGTTTTCTAGATGTTATCGTTTTATCTTGGCGGGAGACACACTAGCGTGTGTCTTGATAAAAAGCCCATACTCTTGTTTGCTGTGTTAAGTCTCATTATTCTGCTGGGGAACCACGATTTGTCTAAACTCCAATACATGACACATAGTATTTATTGTGCAGTGCGGTGCAGTGCAGTGTATTAATGGATATTGATAGTACAGTGTGGTCTATCCACCCAAAACCAAGACTGGTAGAAAAACCAGCCAAGTTTCCAAAAACGATCGGCCTTTGAAGGTAGTGATATCATTCAACCAAGGAAAGGCCGCCAAGGTCAATCTTATTAGCTAAGTTAATCGCAGCGACTAATAGTTCAACAATAAAATGAAAACTTGAAGATTGCTACTCGCTGTAGCAATCTTCAAGTTTTCATTTAACGTCCAAAGTATTATTGGGGGCGATTATTTTGGCTAATAAGATTGACCTTGGCGGCCTTTCCTTGGTTGAATGATATCACTACCTTCAAAGGTCGATCGTTTTTGGAAACATGGCGGGTTTTTCTACCAGTTTTGGTTTTGGGTGGATATCACAACTTTCACAGGACTGTGAACGTACACTAGGGTACACCGTGTTATCTTCATCTGTAGCTTTTTTCTAGAGGAATTTTATTTCTATAAATTGTCACATTTCTAATTTTCAAATTTACCATTGCCAATTATTAGCCGTTAGATTAGCCAAATTGCCACGGCTTAATTTATTGTATGACCACTTTTCACTTGCTTCAATCCCATTTTGGGACACACTGGCTAACAATCACTGATTTCGTTCGCTTCGCTCATTCAATCAGCGCATCCCCTTCAGTTATTTTGTTTATCCCTGCACCTTCCCCTGAACGTTTCAAGATTTCATTGACATTTAGTCATACAGAAACCCCCGAAGGTCGCTGTTACTAAAATAGCAGAACGCGAAGCATTTTATTTTTGTGGTATTAACAAAAACCCCGTTAACTCGTGGATGCTCGTATTGTTGCGTAACCATCATCTAACGTGCATCCTTTTATTCTTAAGCAATCCACGGCAACGTTAATGTTTCCCTATTTTGTCCTTCGTTACAGTTCAGTTTTTAGTTCGTGCAGGCTTTTACAATATATCTAAAGACCAGTGTTGATTGTTCAAGACATTGTTGCTAGAAATCGTTGGTTGCAACTAGAAAAGAAACGAAATTTAAATTCGCTGGTGGCTAATTTCAAAACCCTCCCACGCATTTGTCCTGACCCCTACAACTCTTAAACCAACAAAAGGACCATGCTCAGATCACCATGCATCCGTGTGCCAAAATTCAGCTACGTAGGCCTTCTCAATTTTGCGCTAGCCGTGAGCAAAAAGTCTATGGGATTTAACATGGGAAAAATCTTATTAGCTATCGACAGTAACATAAAAACAACGTTATTGGCGCATCTTTTTCTCTATGATTGGTGGACACTCATCCTTTAAATTTTAGGTTTTCTTAATATCTGACCCTTCCCCTTACATTTTCCACAATTTGAAACATTTCTGTTGCATTGGGATTTATCCTCAACATGCCAAAATATGTTTTCAGTTGCTTACAGTTAACATACACATGTCTGCTAGTGAGCCGCCTTTTTATCATAACAATCAATTTTTTAACAATCGGATGTCTACAATACGGGATGATCTACTGTTACTTGGCGGCGACACACTAGCGTGTTTCTAGATTTTTACATTTATACAAGTTATGTATCGTCAAAATTCATGGATAATAACGACAAATGATTGTTACCAGTTTTTTTCGTTGGTTTCGTCTTTATTTTTATTTTACTAAATAAATTAGTAAAATAACTATTTATTTACTATCTATTTATTTACTAAATAAATAAATTTTCGTCCATTGTTATACTGATCGCAATACAGAAGTGCGTAGCTTAGTGGCTGGTCGGCTGCAGTAAGAATGAATAAATAAATAAAATAATACAACAATTGCACATGGCTACGGGCCAAGGCCCCTTTGGAATAAATATTCATTCATTCATACAACAATTGAAAGAAAGTAAAATGAAAGTAGACGAAAGCGAAAAAAAAAAGAAAAAAGGAATAAATATGTAAATAAATAAATAGTTTTATCTCGGGTTGGACCTACGGGAAATCTACCGTTTTCCCATATGGAAAGTTAGCCCAAAGAAGAACGATAATTCAAGAGCACCCTGACAACAATAACACAATCTGCCGCTTCGCTGTGACACCAAGGCCATACAGCTAGTAATTTCTTGTAGTAGACAGTGTAGTTTGTCGAAGGCCGTGCCTGCTGTAGTCGCTGTACCTGCACGGTTGGCTACACCGCCTGTCCCGCGAAAACAGTCCACATCCGAAATCAGTTCAAAGAAAAGCTCACTATAATTAGCAAAACTGAAATACAAATAAATTAATTACTGTTTTTAACTTTCACCCTTTTAGAATAATTTAGGCTAAAAAGATCTCAGTGTAGTCAAATAACATCCCTGTTATTTAATAATATGCTTTTAGGATAGGCTAATCGAATTTTGAAATTGGACGAGAATGGTGCTAAACATTAACGGCGCGATTTAAATGATGACGAGAGGATTGCGCATGCGCACTGTCTGACGGGTCGCTAGCCAAAAAAAAAAAGTTTGAACGGTAGTGCGCCGTGAACTTTGCTGCGATTTGTGTGGGAAAGTTTTTGAACGAGAAGTTACGATCCAGATTTGTGAGTAAACAGCCGAAATGCGTCAAATGTTTGAAAGTCATCATGGAACAAGAATGTTATATCCTTTTAAAACATTTTAGAGTAGTGATCGGAGACTTTTAGTGCGACAAACGTTTGGAGGTCACTTACGACCGTGGATCGGCATGTCGCACCTGTTTTGTGTTTAGAGTTACACAAATGCATTGAGAGGTCATGAGTCATACGAGCTGGGCGGCTGGCTCAACTGAGGTTCTTGCGTGAGAAGTGATGGTGTAGGCGTGAAAATGTCAACGAACCAAGTTCAACAGCAGCAAGCGCAACAACAATCCCAGCAGCAACAACCAAAATCGACTTTGAACGGCTTACCCAAACAGTTTGTCACGGCGATGCGGACATTATTCGATATCATGGACGATAAGCGAACTGGTTTCGTCAAATTTAGCGATATAGAAGCTCGGTGGCAGGAAGGCGCCACGAATCTGCCGAAAGGAGTCGTCGAGAGTCTGAGAAAGGTTACTCCTGCTAGTGGGTTGCTGAGTTTTGAACGGTTTTGCGCCGGTTTAAAAATTTGCTTGCTGAGAAACAAAAGTGACAGTCCTGGCTCTTCCAAGCATCCAGCATCCGCTTTATCTTCGTCTGGGTCATCATCATCATCGTGCAGTTTAAGAGTTCCTTCCATGCTTCCGTATTCCCAACAAGCAGTGTCAAATTCTCATTTAAATAGCAGTATTGTGCCTAGTCAAACAGTTTCACCGATCATAACTAGACCTCAGTCTGTGCCTGCTGATCGCCATGAACGGGAACTCATTTCTAGAGAACAACAATTGAGCTACAGTAAACAACTCCATAGTAATAACTTTTCCCAAAATACTTTATCATCTCTTTCGTCCAACCATGTGAACACAGCCACTGTCCGTCCAAATATTGTCATGTCACAGCAAAGGGCCATCAGCATGCCACAATTAGGCGTCAAAGCTTTCCCGTCCAATACCCTTGTTTCGGGAGGAATCCTACCTGCTCACTCCGAGAAACCTTCAGAATTGAGAGGTTTTAAAAGTGAGGCTAAGCTTAGTTTACCTCCAAGGCAGCCAATTGCGGGCACGTCGTCGAGCTCGAACTTATCTCGCCGCTCAGGCATTTTGACAGTTCTACACAATTGGCAAATGGGGTTTAAAAACAATACCGACCCCAAATTAAAAGAGGTTACGTCTCCTGCACGGTCTTCTACGGATGAAAGGAATACTGCTTTTCTTCAAGATTCGCTGTTGGAAGCAGCGAGTGATGGTTTGTAATATTGTTACTTTGTAATTTGTACTGAGTGGTTAAAGGGGTGGCACAATTTACTTCTGACCACCCTTCTGTCATACGTGATGTGCACAGCAGGTGGGATGCTCAGAATATATAGATAGCATGTAAGTGTCAATATCAGGCTTAAAAATATTAGAATTTACTTGCATCGTTATTTTACAAGGAATCAAATTTGGACTAGTGATAAAAAATTTTTACCATACTTAATTTGAAAAGCTTTCATTCTTGTTAACATTGCCCATCTTCATTTCACCAGTTGTAAAAAAAAAAAAATGTGTAGAACCCACACGCATGTGACCCTTCTTATCCAACATGATTTAAAATGTTTTTGAACTAGCCTAGCCAATTTTAAATCACTTAAAATTCCAGTTTGCATTCAGTACCGTAGCCTACATTTTATTTGTTAAATGTAAAAAATTTCTTTCTATGCCCAAGGAAACAAAACATTAGGTAATATTTGGTATTCATAAAACTAAAAACAAAAAAAAACAAAAAACTTTGGCCACCAGCTTAGGATTGTGAAACCACTTCACACTTTTGCTTTAACATTTTTTCTTTGAAAACCATCATTTCAAGGCTCCGATCGATTTGACCTTGACACTAGTGCGCCTTCTAACACCCTGCTTCGAACACCTAGTTTTTTAATTTGGGGTATAAATCCGAGTTGAGAGAAATAAGTTTGCTTCCCCCTGTTTTGAGTGTTAACCCTTAGACTGCTGAATTAATTTTCTATCTCCGCGAAAGTAGGGGTAACCTGGACAGGACTCAAACTAGCAACTTGAAGGAGCTCTTTAACGTCAGGCACACGCCTCTACCAACTCGGCCACGGCCGTCTCTAGATTCGGCTTGTTAAGGGAACCTAGTATTGTTGGCCATCTCGTGCATACTTTGGACTTGTTTTTAGGACTCAAAGCTGTGCTTGTGTTTTTGGCGAGTTATCTCGCCCTCAGCACTTTAAGGGTTAAGTTATGTTTGGAAAAAGTTTTTCCTAATTCTTTCTTAACCCTTAGACTGCTGAATTAATTTTCTATCTCCACAAAAGTAGGGGTAACCTGGACGGGACTCGAACTAGCAACTTGAAGGAGCTCTTTAACTTCAGGCACACGCCTCTACCAACTCGGCCACGGCCATCTCTAGAGTCGGCTTGTTAAGGGAACCTAGTATTGTTGTCGTTTCTCTATTGTTGGCCATCTCGTGCAAACTTTGGACTCTGTTTTTAGGACTCAAAGCTGTGCTTGTGTTTTTCGCGAATTATCTCGTCCTCAGCAATTTAAGGGTTAATGTCCAGGCTATGCGAGTTCCTAGTTTCTCAACCGTTTCCCAGAATACTCCAGCTAAATAGCGGATTTGTGATTAGGGTAGCACTAGCACCGTGGCATCAATTAGAAAATAATTTTATTGTTTAAATGTTTAAATAAGAGATGCTAGCAGGCATATAACTGAAAACGTAAATTCATCCTTTGTTTACGTGAGGTTCATTTGAATAAACAGTAATTGAAAAGGGGTTCATTGTTGGAATGTTGCTTAATTCAGAATTTGACCCAGATAGTCTTCTGTACACCCATGGAAGTATGTACAGGATGAAGTGGGTTCGACCTACATACGAATTCAGATTAGTTGAACTCCGACATGACCCGCTTCAATTTGGATATGTCCACCCCTTGTTCGCCAGTGTCGTTCCTGTGCTCTGAGACAGGATATTACTTAAGCTGTGAGGACTTCACTCGAAACCTCCAACTAAGGGCATTGTTCCCTTGGATGCTGACAGAAATGTGAGGTTCCTGCTCTGGATAGACCAGCCTTAGCACTGAATGCGACTTTACAATAAGTATTCTTTTATCAGGCCTAGTCATTTGTTTGGACAACTTACTCTGCTCACACTGTGACTGCTGTGCTGCCGTTGCTGCCTCGTGTCAACCTAATCTTCCTCTCTCCCCTTTGATGCCTCACTTATCACCCATTTTCACGATCTCAGTCCTCCTTTAACAATGGAACATGACGATATTGCAACAATGGTTTACGACTGAGATGCAAAAGGAGGAGTCATGTCGGATATCACGCCTGCTCTTGGATACCACGCCTGGATATCACGCCTGCTTATGAATTTAAGAACATCATGCTTGCTGCAGATGTTAAAAAGGACGTTACAGTAGCCTATCGTTTAAAATTAAGAACAGCACTGTCAAGAGCTTGTTTTGCTAAAGCAAGAAAAAATGCTTTCGTTTTGTTATTTATTTTTTCTTGTAGCATGAAAACATTAAGACACTGAACTGTAAAGGTTATTTACGATTCAGTACCGTGGAAACTCAAAGCCGATTAGCGCCTTCAAACAACTTCTCCTAAAAAATAAATTTAACATTAGTTGTCTGAATGGGCTACTCGTCGTTGAGTTTCCGCGGTATGAACAGTGATGAGATACTTTGGAATCGAGTTACAATCAATAAGCAAGAGCACAGAACCCTTCACTAAGGAAGGAATAACAATGCTGTCAACAATGACATCTTTTTCGCATTGTCGACCTTTATGAGCAAAAGAACGTCAGCACGATTCATCCTTTGTTGTGTGCGTGCTATACTATTGTTGTCGGACTGAGATCGTGAAATTGAGTGATAAATAGGTTATCAGCCACTTTCCTCGGCGAGATACAACAATGGCTCGGTCCTGCGGGCCTCGACATTGTTAGGCTATATCTCACTCCTCGGAAAGGTGGCTGATAACCTATACTTCTCACCCACTGATCTGTAGTGGGTGCAGTTGTCACGGAACGCAGGTGAAGCTAAAAAAAATGGGATATTAATACACTCATTCATCGTGACAGAAGGGAGAGGGTTGAGATGCCTTGTTTTCAGTGACCAAATGTAGGTGTCACATCAACAGTTTTTCTGCACGCACGGTAAGGCCAATAGCCTAGCCTATTTAGTTTATTCTTTTCCGATTGTATAATTTTTATTAAAATGGTGTTGTTTACTTTGAACGAGTCGATTCATGGATAAAAAGTAAGCTAAATTCAAAATTAACAATCAACAGTTTTGATACTGCTGGGAAATTTTTGACAAACACATTAACTTGTCTGTTTTCTTCAGGCTCACACCACTGATCTCTACAAGGCCGGCTGGGAGTTTTGTCAGTCTTTCAATCATCTTCTGTCGAGCGGGTTTTTCGTTCCTATAAAAGAACAAAAAACGAGCTACAAAGTTAATATGTTTGTCGAAAACTTGCCCAGCAGCATGAAAACTGCCTAGTTTTAATTTTGAATTTAATGTAATTTTTCTTCATTGGCTAATTAATAAAATGTATAATTTTTAAAGGAGAATGATATTAAGCTTCTACTGATTAATGCTCATAGCTTACTATAACAAAGACTAAAATAAGACAGAATAATACATGCTACCAAAGTGTGCAGTATCCAGGTAAAATTGTGTGTGCAGAATGTAATATTGTCAGATGAAATGTATTTAGGTGAAAATCTACAAAGAATTACACGATTTCTCGGTTTTTGTCTGATACTGGTGATTTTGCCGTATCCCAGATACCAGGAAACAGTAGATATTGATGTATATTCGGCGCTACTTGCAAGACATGCAAAGCTAACGATGTACTTTAAAATGCTGATTCTGATGCTGAAAAAAGTGTCAGCTGACATCTTTCTCCAATATCTCAAGGTCTGATGTTTAAGATGAAACTACGTTATGTTTTTTATGGCATCAAACAACATTAATGTATAAGGAATTAACAAATAATTTAACTTATAGTTTCTGAC
Source organism: Lithobius niger (assembly GCA_023313725.1). Taxonomy (NCBI): domain Eukaryota; kingdom Metazoa; phylum Arthropoda; class Chilopoda; order Lithobiomorpha; family Lithobiidae; genus Lithobius; species Lithobius niger. The sequence continues at coordinate 148,483 of JAHWFP010023504.1, forward strand.
CAAAAATTAACTTTCGACGCATCTGTCACAAGTTGATGTAGCCTAGTAAAATTGTGGATTTAAGCTGTAGCAAATAAAAGGCAATTTCGGATGTCTAATGCCAACTTCGATACATCTCTGTGCAAAGCTAGCTAGAAGTGAGCCAGTTCAAAGATGAGTTTGGGGCACATGTGTAAACTTAATGTTTCAAGCCCATTCTTTCCTAGCACTTAAAATCCAACTGGTTTAAGCGTGAAAAAAAAACAACTGGATGGTACCTAAAAGTGTTTAGTTGCTTGCTTCTATAGTTTTATTATACTGAAAAAGCCATTGGCTTTCCTGTGTGCACTGCTTACAATAGCCTATGGTAGTAACGTTACCGTGTATGACAAATGTTTCGTGAGGCCCCAGTTGTGTGCCGGTAACCAACCCAGTGCGCCCCAGCTTCATACAGTAGTTACCTATTTTAATTTGTAATTTTCTCCCTTGACCTTCATTCTGGTCCCTTAACCGTCACGATAACCACATTACCAGGTTATGGAAGATTTTCCATACCCACACACGTATTCAGCCAGGGTTACATAATATGTTTTTTTTGTGACACTGAAACTGTTAAGATACATCCAAGAACAATGCGTACAATTTGATCAGTTTGCATACGTATTATACTGGTCTGATTTTTGTTTTGCATTTTCTGAAATTAGGTGATATTAATGGACTGCACTCCAATGATTCTGCCCCTGCTGCGCGAAAATTAGGCAATCGCCGAAGAGAACCACGTCGACATACCTTAACTAATGGTATTGATTATAATATGGTAAGATAACTATGTGCTCTTGCACGAAGTAGCTTAGATTACGAATACAGTGAAACCCCTTTATAACATTCATGTTAAAATTCTCGGAAACACTACTTCAAAAGCAGCCCTCCCACCCTTTATCTACCACTTAGTTCATCTAAAACTCCAATCGCAACTACAAGCAAAATGGGGAAAAGCGCTCCACTCTCATGCGACTCGCTACCATGAAGATCAGTAGTCAGATGAGCAAAATTCAAACAGACGCAACGTTCAATCTGATGTAGGCTAAGTAGAAAATAATAAGTAGAGAAGGCTGACGAAGACAGACGGCGTAATTCCACACCAAATAGGAAGGAAGAGTGTCTGTAGAAAATAGTGTTGCACAGTATTGACGGTAAAAAAAATTACGGTATCAGTATCGTTCCTTTTTTAGCACCACGGTATTGCCGTAGCAACGGTATTAACGTGATTATGGTGCTGACGACCATTCATGAACCAGCTTTACCCTCTTTTTGTTTTTTGATTGCAGTAATTCTTTTAATTAATTCGCACTAGTAAAAGCCGATACGGAGGTGTGAAATTTGCACGAGCCTTTGTAATCTGATCCCACTGCTAGACAGAGGAAGTGCCTAAATTGCAGGGGGGGAGGGGAAGCAGCTCTTCAGTAACAAGCGTGTTCGAGCGTGTTTATGTTGTCGATGTCGTAGCATCCAATTAAAAGAAAGCGAAGTCCCACTATTAGTACACAAATTAAATGCAAAGAGCCATATTTGATTCTTTTGTGCTCAAGTGATAATAGTGCAAAATTATTTTCTAAATTACCGTGATATTACCCTAGACCGCCATTTTTAAAACCGTACCGTACCGTCCTGCAAAAACTTAATACCGTGCAACACTAGTCGAAAATTTCCAATAACGCAAATTCATTGGATTAACATTCGAAGTAGTGTTTCCGAGAATTTTAACATGAATCTTGTGCTTCGAAGTAACAAACCGTACACCTCTTTATAACAAGTGTCCAGAGGGTCCATGGAAATAGAATGTTAAATCAGGTTTATTGTTATAAACTACTGTAGCACTGTTGCTAGAAGAGTCTCAGAAATAGCATTGATATAACAGGTTTATTGTTTTAAGAGGTATTATTGTAATGAGGTTTGACTGTAATGGAGGTTGGGCCTACTGTAGACTTCTAGACTTCAGATAACATTAAAAGTCTACAGCATCCATGCAAAATCTACCAAGGTGTTCGGTATGATCCAGAATGTAATTTTGTTTGATGAAAAGCGTATTTTTAGGTGAAAATGTACAACAAATTGGGTGATTTGTCGACTTTTGTCTGATGACAGTGATTTTGTCGAGTATCGTAGATACCAGGATATGGTAGATTTTGCATGTACGGTCTATAGTAAGCCTAGACTACGCATTGCAGTAGTTTTTAAAATAATTATGTTCCTGTCGCCAAAAGAAAGAGTTATACGTAGGCTGATATAGTTTTGTTTTTCTTCTTGTTTAGCTTAAACGAATGAAGCAACTCGAACAAGAAAAAGATGTCTTACTCCAAGGACTTGAATCTGTAGATCGAGCCCGAGACTGGTATTTAAAACAGATTGCAGTGGTTCAAGACAAAATGAAGTACATTGGAAAAAGCAATGTACACATGGTAAATTCTTACTTTTCCCCATTGTAACGTGTGTGCACTGACAGTGTATTGAGTTCTGTTGACGAGTAACGAAAGCAGCCATCTGAGGAGTTGACTAGTGACGCCTAAAAAATCAGTTGGGTAACGTACTTAATGAAGCATGGTGTCGAATGCTTTGCCAAGCTTGAAGTAGATGACATAGACTTGTGCCCCTGCCACCAGCTACTCTGATATAAACGAGGAAGAAAAGGGTATTGGTGGTCGATTTACGTAGTAGGTAACTACTGGTAATGGGACGCATAATAGTGCAGTCGAGGAAGGTGAATATGTGTTTGATAATAACTTTCAGTATTTTCTTCATACGTTTACTGAAAATACCGATGAAACTGATAGGCCAGTAAGTTAGGATCCACCCAAAACCAAAAGTGGTATATGAGAAGCTGCAAAGTTTCCAAAATGGAACGGCCTTTGAAAGTAATGATACCATTCAACTAGGGAAAGGCCATCAAGGTTAATCCTGTTAACCAAGTTACTTGCACCGATTAATAGTGTGTAAGTTAAATGAAAACTAGAGCATTGCTACTTGCGGTGGCAATCTTCAAGTTTTCATCTAACGTCTAAAGTATTATTTGGTGCGATTAACGTAGTTCTCGAAGCAGGGAGAATGATTTTCCACTATAGCGGAATTTTCAAAAAATCGTGGAGGTACAGTAATTGTTTTAGTTTGAAATTTCTTAGTGTTATGCCACCCTTAGCGAGAGTGGGACCATTTTAAAAATTGCGGAAAGTTTAAATTCTCATTCGCAGAATCCTCCTCACTGTGTTACTTATGGGATGTCCCTTTCTGCTTTCGGCACCTTTATTCCCCCTCATGTGCATCAAATTACGCTCTAATTTATGCAATTTTTGCATCACTTTCGGTCGCATCACTCCCTGCTTCCCTGCCTTGCCAATCCATTGTCTTTTTTGCCGTGGCACAAGGTGGTTGTGTGTACGATCGCAAGAGATATTATAACAGTAAAAGAGGATTATTGGATACAGTCATGCCTAGAGAAGAGAAGCAAAAGCTACCTAAGACTGTGAGAGTCAATTACCAAGCTGATGGTGACGGAGGATGAACGACTCCAGATAAACGAAGCCGTGAGTAGCGTGCTGGATAAGACGGAAGTAAATGGCGGCGCCATTAGGCCTAACGCGGCCGAGAGCCGGGAACCGTTAATCCCGTGGGGAAATTTGGCGGGTTCGATTTCTGTGTTACCTAAATTAATCGGGTCTGAAATGCAAGTGGCATTGCGAAATGCATTGCAAACTGCGAATGGGCCGGTGAATGATTTACGTGAATTTGACAGAAAGAGTGGTCAGAACGGGTCCAGTATTTTCCGATCAGAACCACAGGCTGGGAACGGGATCAGAGCTCTTGTTACGAAAATAATTATGCTCAGCCTAGCCAGGCAGATGACAGGCAAGGGCCTTTCAAAAACGAAAATGAGATTAATTACGGCGATGACACCGAAATTGGTGCTAGTTGGTTGAATCCGGGAGGTTGGCCGGATGCGAGTGAATTGTTGGCATTAAATAAGAATGACGGGCTGGTCAGCTGGTCACCTTGCCAGTTGGAGAAGGTGCAGGGCCGAGTACCCGGGGCAGTAACGCCTAAGTCCCCAATAGGGGACGTTGATGCCGTAGTGCTCGAGTGGTGGAAGAAGTATAAGAACGAACATTTGTCAAAAGCAGAAAAGGAGTTGATATTGGACAGATATGTGGTCGCCTTCGCTTTACAGCAAGAATTCGTACCTCCAAGAACGCCGGTGTTACGGTGCGGTGGACAAGCATCATCGATAGAATTCACTGATAATGTTTTGATGGGGACACAGACTTTTTCTTGGTGCTGTTACCTATGCTAAGAGCATTGCAATTCTGCACAATGACACCCGTGGATTTTGGTAGCTCCTGGCAATCACAGCTCACACAGGTGCTGGTAGATGCGACAACCTTGCAGGTGCAGGCACTATTAAAAATGAATGGCATTCGACGGGATCGGCTAAAATTTGCGTTCGCAGAGAAGTTGCACCCGGAACTGATGGCCAGAGAGCCTACGTTAATGGACATGTTCGGGATCTCGTTGTCAGGCCTGCTAAAGCAAGCAGAACAGGAGGTGTCGGCGGCCAAGCCCTCATTGGTGGCGTTTCGACAGGCGCCAATGTCTCCGCGTCACCCCCCCCCCCCTCCCGGCAAGTAGCGCCTGAACCTACGCTGCTGGAGATGCCCTCCCAGGGTATGTGCCGGTGTGTGCAGGGCAATAGACTGTCACAGGATGTGTGCACGTTGTCAGAGATGGCCAAGGAAATTGTGGAAGCAAATATTGTGACATCGACTAGGAGGCTATATCTGGGTAAGTGGTCACGTTGGGTGCAGTGGTGCGGCACAAGAGGGGTAGATCCCGTGGCTGCGCCTATCGTGGTTTGTGTAAATGTTTGCTTACAGAACTGTTCTGGGTTATATAGCTGCGTTGTCTAAATTTCACGAGGACGGGAAGGGGTTCCGCCGTCGCAGCAGCCGTTGGTCAAGCGGTTCGTCAAGGGCATGTTCCACGAACGCCCACCGTTGCCTAGGTATGTAGTAATCTGGGACTTAGCAGACGTAGCCAGTTATTTACGAACTTTGCACCCGCCGAAGCGTCTGAGCCTTAAATTGTTATCCTACAAGTTGGCTATGCTGCTCGCCATTGCCACGGGGAATTGGGCCAGCGAGTTGGCACGGTTGAGTTTAGAATGGTGCGACATCAACTATCGAGAAGCCGTGTTCGTGGTGCGGGAACACAAGACGGCTAGTATTGATATACCGTGGCTAATCCTGCGTCTCCACCGGCGTGAAGAGCATCAACTAGATGCAATCCGGTACGTGGAGGCGTACATACACTATACTTGCAAATTGCGTGATGAACTTTTTCGAGCAACATGTACACGGCGAAGTGGGCTATTCCTTTCATATGTCAAGCCACACCATCCGGTGTCGGCGCCGACGCTAGCGCGTTGGTTGTGTTGATGTCGGCGGGGATGTTGATGTTGATGTTGATGTTGATGTTTCCAGGCCCATTCCGTGCGGGCGGCGGTGACATCGGCTGCAGTGGGTGTAGGGCATCACCCTCACAGATCGTGGCGTGCGAACTGGTCGTCCCCCTCCGTGTTTAGTAATCATTACAATAGGGAGCTAGGGCCGGGACTGGCCGGTCAGGTGCTCCAGCGTACGCAGACGAAGGGGCTGTTGTTATAATTGGTAAGTAGGATGGCCCCCGCGCCACATTTACTAATCTGGGTATCCTATAAATAACACAGTGAGGAGGATCCAGCGAATGAGAAATGGAGATTCTACCAGAGAACTCGTTGTCGCAAGGAGAATCTAATTTCTCAGAGTGGAATCCGATGAAACTGTGTTAGTTTTCATTCCCGCCCCGCTCCTCTGGCGCGGGTTACCTGAGCCAGCCGCCAAAACGGACAATGGATTGGCAAGGCAGGAAAGCAGGGAGTGATGCGATGGAAGTGACGCAAAAATTGCATAAATTAGAGGGTAATTTGATGCAAATGAGGGGGAATAAAGGTGCCGAAAGCAGAAAGGGACATCCCATAAGTAACACAGTTTCGTCGGATTCCACTTTGAGAACTTTAATTCTCCTGCGAGAACAAGTTCTCTGGTAGAATCTCCATTTTTTGCAGAAAACCCAAATACTCGCGGATTTTAACGGATTTTGCCTTATTATTGGCTTTTTTCAAGAATTAGGTATTTTCACTTACTTTTTTGTAACGCAGCACCAAAATTGTTCTAGTTACTTCAAACTAGCAAATTTTGCATATATTGGCATTCGAAAATTTGCTAGTTTGAAGTAACTGGAACACTTTTGGTGCTTCGTTACAAAAAAGTAAGTGAAAATGAACGAAAACCAAAGTAAATCGTCTGTACCATCGGTATTTAAAGGAATTAGGTAGGCTATTCATAATAGCAGGTGAAACCATAAATGTAAACTTTTGCGTGAATTCTGTATTGTTGAGATGCACACAAATTGTTGTGAACAAAGAATTACACCTTTTTTAGCAGTTAAGCGACCGATCATACACCAAAATTTAACTTTTTTTTAGTTGGCCGTGGAAAACGACAATTTGTTTCCGCGGAATATTGTCATTGATGGCCGCGGAAAATCATTGTCTCTGGCTCGAAGTAAGGCGGTGTGCAACGATATGGCATACCGCCTCTTCACAAAACCTTTGCAACCCACACCGCCTCTTTTTACCCTGAGGAATGGGCATATCGTCCGTCCATCTATTTACTCGCTTGCTTCAATTCTTGTTTTCGGCACCTTCGAAAATTAACCCAGTTGGATCAAGCAAAGGTAACTCTCGTAGTTTCCACATGTCACGAATTGGCAGCTTTTTTTAAACAGAAAATCGTCACTAGAACGATTCGGCGTCGTATCGACTCTTATTCACGTAACAGCAATAAACAACAAGACAGTATTATTTGGAACATAATGTAAGAGTTTATTTACGTACTTGCTGTTAAAATACATTGAAGCTTTAATCACTATTTTCTAAAACCGATTTGTATAATTATAGCTCCAAAACGAAACACAAACTCGCCCACGTGACGCAGTGAATTAATGCAAATAAATCCCTCCCCCCTTTCCCCCTTGTTTCGATCTCGTTTCTGATTGGTTGATAGTCGATTGCAATGTTAGTCCCCAGTTACCCTCGGCGAGCAGGGTTTAATAATAATAATAATAATAAATAATAATAAAATGTTAGGTGCTGGAGCACACAGGTCTGAAAAGGACCCAAAAGAGTCACTGATATTCAGCCTTAAAAAGGGGGAGGGGCATGGGGGTAGCATTTAGGTTACACGAAAGAATAGAATTCGTTCGGTTTTGTGGTGTACTGCCTGAAGCGTAATTTTAATGCTGTATGTACAGGCTACCGTCTAAAATTAAGGTGTATCAGGGGATTATGACGGGACATCTTGCACAATCTAGGTTGTGATAAGTACATGCAACAGGATGTGTCTTTGAAACCTGAGTTACGTCAATTTTCAAAGGCACCCTGTGACATACTCAGGGAGTAGACGATTGAAGTCAATAATAATTTCAAAGCCATTACTCCTTACTGCATAGCTAGGGGACTATGCACTGAGAACACATATTAGGCATAAAACACAAGTTTAGAAGCTTAGCCTTATGCTGAGCTGAGTGCAGGGAGACAACCTTTCAAGTTGCCTGCCCTACACCAAGTGGCTTTCTGTTGTCCAGACCCTCGTATTTATTGGGGGGGGGGGGGGGGGAGAGAAGTCGCCTGAGGTATTACGTTATAAAAACACTACGAAATTCGCTAAAATTCACAACACGGTTTCACTCTCAGTTCAAATTTTCCATACCACCCAGATATCTTCATCAGGTCTCGAGGATTTTTCTGCTTTCTACTTCAACTACATCGTTGTTTACTACGTTGTTTACTTCGTCGTCTGCTTTGCACACTTTTGCATTCAAATTCGACCGCGACTGTGGCCTCTCGTATTTATTGGGCAAAATGTGCTGTTCACTCGTGGGACCCCACTGATGGTTCAACTGCTCGTGGAGTTCTCTTCCTACCAGGTGTGCATCTCTAGGGAAAGCTGGGCCTTGGATGTTCATCAAAAGTACCCCGTTCTTTTCATGTTGTTGAATGGCAAGTGATTCAAGGCAACGGATGTGGGAATCTCGTGCTGAATTTGACTTGAGAAGAGTACTCGTGCCTTTCCAGTCCACCTCATGCTTCAAAGATTTTCAGTGGAGTGTGATGCCATTGTCATCCTTTCCCTAGCCCAGCTTTCCCTAGAGTTGCACACCTGGTAGGAAGAGAACTCCACGAGCAGTTGAACCATCAGTGGGGTCTCACGAGTGAACAGCACATGCAGCCCAATAAATACGGGAGGCTACGGTCGCGGTCGATTTCGAATGCAAACGTGTGCAAAGCAGACGACGAAGTAAGCGACATAGTAAACAACGATGTAGTTGAAGTAGAAAGCAGAAAAATCCTCGAGACCTGATGAAGATATCTTGGTGGTATCGAAAATTTGGACTGAGAGTGAGTCCGTGTTGTGAATTTTAGCGAATTTCGTAGTGTTTTTATAACTGATCGATCTTTTCACAGTATGAATTGCAGTGATGTTTTTCTGAGACATTACGTTGTGCAACCGCTAATAAGTGCGAGCCGGTCCTTACTGGTTTGAACAGGAGGGCTGGCTCGTTACTCGGTTGTTGGCGTTCGGCCAAGTTCCGGTTTAGACGGAAGTTGACTAGACCCCAAGCAGCTTGTGTAACTGCAAGGTGCACCACAAGCGTTTACTCATGTTGCGCCCCGCTATGCGTAAATAGCGTGTTACAACCCAGTGTGGTGTTGGTGATCGTAGCATAGAAAGAGGGTTGTGACATTGTCGGTGGTGACTCGAACCAGTTCCTTTAGGACGTTGGGGTGGAGTGTATCAGGAGTTGGAGACGATTCTTTAAGATAACAGGGGAGAGAAAGTGGTGGAGAAGGTCACAGCAGAAAGGCCGTAGGTTGGTGTTAGGATTACTGGTGGGGTTAGCGTTAGTAGTGGGGGGGCAGTTCGTTGACCTTGCAGACGTAGAAGTGGGAGTTCAGTACATTGCTTTTGAGGTTTGGTCATTAACTGGTCTGCCTTTACTGTTAACGGTTACTATTCTGGAGGAGTTTTTTCTTGTTGTGACAATGTAACCCCATAGCGTCTCTGGACATGTTTTGGAAACGTAGGCGACGTCATATTCATACGAATGGAGTGTTGCACATATTTGTGTAGTATAGTAACTTCCTCATGCACTTGTAGGTGGTTGGTTACATTTATCGAGGCTTTTTTGTATGTGTCCCGCATTTGACGTTTGGTGAAGATGGCATATGTAATGGGAGGGTTGACCCAGGGGTGAGTTTTTCTCTGGTCGCAGAATATCTTCACCAGTTGGGCTGTCTGCACTGGCGTCATATAGACTACTGTACTTGAAAAAAAAAACAAGTGGATTTTACTATACAGTACAAGCCTTTACTATACAACACTAGCCTTATTGTCTGGCTGTTCACTTTCATTAAGAGACTATACCTGAAGACATGCAATGATAGACACGGCCGATTATGATCGGTTTTCCAAACAAATGTTCAAACGGAGACTTGACAGTTTCGTTACCCCAAGTGCCATCTCAAAAGCAACAAATTTACCTCTGGTTGCATGATATACTCACTAGAGGGCAGTGAGCAGAGACAGTTTATGAGACAATGTCATGGAAAGCGACCTATGCAATATGCATCCCCTTCCCCACCCCTCACTCCAAAAAAAGAAAGAAAGACAATTTTACAGTATTGTTTGCTATCAGTGCAGCCTATTCTGAGTATGTACGTTAACATGTAATTTTTAATTTGCCAGGTTCAAAGTTAATCGTTCACTTTTTATCGTATAATTAACAGGAGTATTCTACAGAATCTCATCAAGAGAGATTAAACTTCCAAATGGCAAGAATTTTTGAAGTAAATCAGCACTTGGCCGCATTAGTAGAGAGCTCTGAGAAGGTACAGTTGTTTACTTTTATTGCAGTTTGTCAGTTTTATAGCCAGCGTCATTAATTAGTTATTTTTTAAAGAATTGAACATTTTAATTAAAAATCTATGGCTACTTTATTCCAGGGTTTCCCACTGCACATGAATTTAGCTGTGCGCCAGCCTCCTCTGCAGCCACGTATAAGGTCAGAAACGGTTCAGGATGAGAAAATTGTGAGGCGATTAAAGGAACAAAATCACCAACTTACTGAAGTAAGAAATAAAACTGAAGTAAGAATAAAGAAATGGTTACAGAGATTTTATCTAGTGAACTGTAGTTTCTTTACCCATAATCGTACTGCTAGAATGGTCAATTGTTAAATATAAGTTTAAAATAAATCAGTTATATTCACGCTCTTACCTACTAGTACGGCAATTCGCCAGTTTATTGCTCCAAACTGTGTGGGTTAGTAGGACCCTTGCACTCGACACTTTTAATTTTTCATTTAACTCCTTCCTTCCTTGCGATGTCCAGGCAATTTCCAGGCATGCCCTACACATTATGCAAACACTTAGCATGCAACCCCTAGTCATGCGTACAGACCTTTATCCTCGTCATCTTGCTGCCTTGACTTCGTCTTTCTTTAATGCATTTCACTAGGAAAACGGGCGAATCGGTTTGTTTACTTTGGTGAAAACTCGTACAATAATACTTACGTTTATCGCAGCACCAAAAGTCCAAATTTCACACTAAAACTCCTATGAATTTTCGACACTTGTTACTAATTGTCTTCCTCGGGCGGTCCAGAGATTCGCACTCGTGAAACACCAGTTTGTTCACATTCCAACGAACTCTCAAATTCAAATTTGCTTCCTCTCTTCCACAGTAGACCTTAAGTCAGTTTGTTGGGACTTGCTTAGTGCTGCTCACATCCACTGCTGGTTCCTCTACAATGCTTTCTCCTTCAGGAGATTGAAAAGAGAGAAACTTCCTCCATCATGCTTGTAGTTTTTCTTGCAAAACTGGTGGTTCCATACTCTCTATCTGTTCGTAGGCCAGTTCGTGCAGATTCAGTAGTTGGATGGATTTCTCCCTGCAATGCTGGATACTGGATAGCCATTTATTCTAACGCACAGATGTGTGTTCCCTTCTAGAGTCAGACTTGGGCATGACCTCCATTGTTCCCTAACTGATCAGATGTTTTGACCGAATACAATGCATGGCTATTGCATTCTTTCTGTCCTCCTCCAGAGTTGCTTGGAGGTGCTTGTGGACTCTTGCCCCCTGGATTATAGCCCCCTGGACAGTGGACACCCTCTACACGGGACCGTGTCAGGTAGTTTCACTGTAAAAAAGTTGGATTCCTCTTCTCCATCTTCACTCTGGGCTTGTCAATACTCTCATCCTGTTGTCGTCCAATTTCCTTGCATTCTCTTTGGGTACCTCGTTTGGTACCTGGGTTGCGGTGGTAAAGGCTCATTCGAGATGGTTTGACGCTCAAGCACAGTTCCTGCTACGGGGTTAATAAGTAACTAAGTAAAATATTTATTCCCAAGAAAGGGAAAAGGGAATCAAAAAGGTTCCAGCAAAGACCATTAACATTCGCCTACAATTTAAAGACACAACGACACAACAAATGCACTTGAACAAATGATCCAATATCCCGAGAAAGCAGTACATATTTTGCTGTTTTGACACCCAAAAGAACAAATAGAATTAAAATACAGTATACGAAGATATTTTTTAAGATTACACTCTTCCAACATTCGACGGAAGGATGCCAATAAAACTTCAGAGACAACAGCAGCCAGGAGCGCATTCCAACAATTCAAAGCCCGGTGAAAGAAAAAGTGGGCACGGCAATTCTGGCAGTTCTGACTTACATCTTCAACCGTATCGCGCCTTCGACTTCTTTTAAAATCTTCCTCCACAGCAGTTTCCTCACATTATTCGAGCTCCTAAAGTAGCAGTTTATGGCGACTTTTGCAAAGCCCCTTTGGACTCTTTCCCTACTTCCTGGCAGATACGATATCACTTCCACTGCACTTTCTGCTATTGGTATACCAGGTGGTGTCTCTCAACACGTCTTCCCAAGCTTTCACACTCTTAAGAGTCGGGCCACTGAAAGAATGACTCGGCGCGCATCGAATGTCTCCCAGTTTTGCCTGTAGAATAGGTGCACCTTGCCGACTGCGATTTCAATCGAGCCCAGACATGGCGTCGAATTGAACTTCGTTAGGGAAGCGCGGTAAAACTTAACACAGTCAAGCTCGGGAGACAGTTTAAAATGTTGTAAATTATTTCGAATTTCAGAGTTATAATTCGGAGAATTAATATATTTACCGCTCCGAATTATGACTGAATTTGACAAAAACTTTCACAGTCACACAACGAACAGTTTATTTCGAATTTGGGATGAGTGAATATATAGAGTTTAGAACTAACGCACAAGCCAGAAAGTGTGCAGTGGCTGCTACTGGAGTGTCGTCAGGTTTTACTGCTAGCCTAAAATACTTACCTGTATTTTTAATGCTTTACAATTATTTGGAAATGCTACCTGTCCCAAACATGAATTTTATGCACTCCAGGTCCTTGCAATAGCGTTCCCCGGGGCCCATGACCACCGCGAGGTGGCGCCCCTTTCCCGCTACTCCACACAGTTCGTTTTGGGATGCGATCGTGTTCGGTCGCAAAAATTCTGAGTTTCGAACATGGATTCGTCAAATAACTCCAAAAAACGGGCATCCTAGCCCTGGAAACGGGAATGGGAAGTGTGGAAAGAAGCTGAACCCACGAGATCAACACCCAAGGTGCCGTAGATGCAGGATTTGTAACTTCGGGAGTTTCAAATGCGGTGAGTGGTGCTCTACAATGGACCCAAAAATCGTAGCGGCCATCGAAGCAACTTGAGCAGATTCGGATCGTCGGGCAGTTTTACGACGAAGAGAACGTGAATTGGCATTACTAACAAGTAATATAGGTAATGACCATGATTAGGAACGTTTAGTCGAATTGGGGGACAATTCTAGTGCTTCACAATGCGCCAGGACACCATCGGACAATTCCTTTGTCTTGGCGCAGTCCGGGACGGAAACCACTTCCGGTCAGACAGCGGACATTGCTAGTATAGTGGCCAAGGCGGTAGCAGCTGAACTGGCTAGAATCAAGTTAGTGAGGAAGAAAGAACAGGAAATAACCGAGCTTAAACGTGTATTGGAAACACACCAAGGAATATTGGATACCTTTGTGAGTTATTTCGGAACAAAGGAAGCACCACGTTTGCCCAGTGACTTAAACACTGCCTCAGACATCAGTGCAAGTCGGCGGACAGGACGCGCTGCGGTCGGCGACACCGCTGGGGACTTCTCCACGTAACGTCCGAACCGTAAGTAGTGTTGTCGATATCGATGACTCTTCACCTAAAAGTAGACACTTGCTAAACAATGTAAACAGCGTGGGTGTGGAGTCTATGGGCGTGCCCCTACAGGCTTCCTCCCAACAGCTGTCGGAACTGTCCCGAACTCGTTCCGGGGTGGGACCGGGACAGTCGCATTTCGATGCCGACGCGGACATGAGCGGACTGGGCCCCGCGCACAGCTGGGTCCGTTTGCAGTCGGGGACAGGACACGTCGCAGTCTGGGACACGAGATGGTGGAGGAGACGGCAGTCCGGTGTCAGACCTGGGCATCCCTTGGGGCCTTACGTGTTCATGGGACAGCCAGTGGACCACATACGGTGGTCAGTGGGCTTGGCCGGGCTATGGTAGTTGGAGCGGACGACCGGGTCAGGACAGTGCGTCACGGACGACACATGGGTGGAATGTGAATTCCCCAAACCTCCTCCACAACCCACAATCGCGAGTGCTCAGTTAGGGGCGTCGGGACCGCTAGTGCAGTGCAATACTCAAACCAACGTCGCGTTAGTGCAGAAGGACCCTATACCTATTGTAAAACTTGACGACCAACAGGCGGACTGTGGGTCGCAGTCCGGGACGGGTCTACCGGATATACAGGACCCGTACATAGCGGGCAATGTGTCACAACAACAGGTGATGGTCCAACAGCAAGGGGCAACGCAGGGAGGAGAGGACCCAATGGAGGGGTCGGACAGTGCTCAAGAAGCCATCGAGTGGAAGTGGGTGGTAGACGAAGTCTACAATTCGCTACTGAGTTTGTTTTGCCCACGTGTGGTCGTACCGGAAGTTGCAGAGAGCGAACCAACGGCCACGTGTTTTGCTAACATTGATCGAGTAGTCAAACCACAGAACAATTTGCCTCAATCGCAAGTGCTTTATCGGCTGCTGTTGGTGAATGGAGGGCTGTTACGAGACAAGGGGAAGGTACTGTCGGCTGTGGCACCTACACCGCCTCCGGACTTTCTTCTTTTCGGTCGGTAATGCCAGTGCCCCCCGCGTTACACGCTACAAAACGTTCGAGGAAACTGAGTATGTCACGGCGGAGGTTAAGATGGATATGGACTTGTCCCTACAACGTCCTCAATGGTTTAAAATTGCGATGGCTCAATTCGAGGAGGAAGAGAGAGTCCTGAGAGCTAGTCTTAGGGTCAACTCCACGGCAGACATGGCCTATGCGGCTGCTACGGCCAAGTTGAAGAACTTCCTCGCAGCTCCACCGGAGGAACGGGACTTAGGTGAGATAGATGGTGCAATCAATTTCGTGCGGAAAGGCGCCGAGTTCCACACAGACGCAGTGAACTGGGGCTTGCGGGCGCTCTTCAACTCGGTGCTCCATCGCCGGGACGCCTACTTGGAGGATGCACAAGCAGGTGTATGCAAAGACTCGCTTAAAAACCGTGTTTATTTTCCATCCACAAATCTAGTTGGCTTTTCAACGGTAGTCTGCTTACCGTCGCGCCCGAGCTACGGGACAAAGTGAAGCCGCCGCCCACATCACAGCGCCAAAAGGGAAGCAACAGAGGCACCAGGATGAGCAGAGTGCCCTTCGTGAGGTGCTTCACCGTGGAAGCCAAGGACCGCCAAGAGTTAGTCAGGCCCAACAGCAGACTCAATCCGCCCAGAGTAGAAATCAGAGGGGAGCCAGGGAAAGAGGATTCCCAACGAGGAGCAGTCTTCCCAGGAACCGTGGAGGAGGTCGCAGGCCCCCTAACACAAGGCATTGACGACATTCTGGCGCATCCATCCACCCCCCTCCTGGGAAAGGTCAGGGGCAGGATATCACGCCATCTTGGAACGTGGAAACGTATAACGACAGACAAGTTCGTCCTCACAGTGGTGGCGCGAGGCTATTTCCCAAACTTTACTTCGGCGCCACCACTCCGGTCAAAACCACCTCACTGGCTGCTGCAAAAACCGGAACCACCGGAGTATGTGGCAGAGATAAGGTCGCTGCTCAGGAAGGGAGCAATTGTGGAAGCACCTATCGACACCTCGGGGTTCTTCAGCCCGGCGAGGGTGATCCCAAACGGAACGGGGATGTGAGATTGATTTTCAATTTGCGACACCTCAACAGTTTCATGGCGACAGAATATTTCAAGATGGAAACCTTAGGGTCAATCAGGGAAGCAATTCAACCAGGCGACTTTTCAACTTCCATAGACCTGGAAGATGCTTACCTCCATGTGCTACTACACCCGAGCGTGTATCATATGTTCCGCCTGGTTTGCCAAGGAAAGGTCTACCAATTTGTAGTCCTCCTCTTTGGCCTGTGCTCAGCACCCCACGTCTTTACTGTGCTCATGAAGCCAGTACTCGCAGTGCTCCATTGGGCCCTCATTTACGCACATGCTTATCTGGACGATTGGCTCATCCGGAACCAGAACTGGACCCAGTTGGCGAAGGACACACAGAAGTGCGTCGCGCTGATGGGCCAACTTGGATTGTGAGTGAATGCAAAGAAGTTGAGTTTGGTGCCACTGCAAGAGTTCGAATTCCTGGGAGCCTGGATAGACACCCGCGAGTTCAGCATCCAACCATCGGAAGACCGGGTGACGCAGGTGATGAGGGAAGCACGAGTGCTACTTCACTGGCTGCGGAAGGAAGAGTGGATGCCACGGAAGTCGTGGGAGCATTTCATTCGGTTGGACAGAGCACCAATCAAAGCCATTGCGTGGTGGACGATCAAGAGCAATCTCCAAGCGGGAGTCCCAATCCACGCCCCGACGTCGGATTGGTTGCTACTCACGGACGCGTCCTCGTCGGAGTGGGGCGCGGCCGTGGGAGAAGAGCAAGCGGCAGGTCAATGGTCGAAGGAGGAACGCCTCCTTCACATCAACGTGTTGGAACTGAGGGCAGTTTGGCACGCTCTGCTTCTGTGGGAACACAAACTGCGGGGTTCTTTAGTGACAGTCCTCTCGGACAACACGTCGGTAGTGGCGTACCTGAAGAAAGGAGGAGGAACGAGGTCAGCATCAGCTTCATTAGGAGGTGCATCGGATTTTTGTGTTGTGCGAGGACTTCGATATCCTTCTTCAACCGAGACACATCGCGGGGAACCTGAATGTGTTAGCGGACGAGTTATCAAGGAGCGAAAAAATTCCGACGACGGAATGGTGGCTCGACCCAGAGGTGTGCCGGAGCCTCTTCCACAAGTGGGGAACACCCACAGTGGGCCTTTTCGCCACGTGGGCGAACGCCCAGCTCCCTCTCTTCGTGTCTCCCTACCCAGACCCTCTGGCGTGGGTGATGGATGAGCTGAGTGTGGATTGGAACAACATACAGGGGTACCTGTTCCCGCTGTTCAAACTGTTGCAGACAGTACTAAACGAGGTGAAGGAGTCGAACGGGACCTTCATCCTAGTAGCACCATGGTGGGAAGCAGTGCCTTGGTTTGTGGAACTGTAGAAAATGAAGAAGGAGGCCCCAGTGGAACTACCTGCACGAGCAGATCTTCTCACTCAACACAACGGTGTAACAGTCCACCACAACCCCGCCATACTCCACTTACACGCGTGGAGGTTGTGAAGTCGGTGCTCGGTGGCGAGGGGTACTCGGAAGCGGTGGCCAGTGTGATGGTGGAGTGTATACGTGATTCATCCAAATCCATTTACGAAGGCAAGTGGGTTTCTTGGTGTAAGTTTCACGAGGTAAATTAACTAGACCCGTCGCTTCAAAATGTCTGTGAATTTCTGAACTCCCTGTTTGCACAAGGTTTGACCCCTAGCACAATTAAAGGTTACAAGGCAGCAATCAATTTGATCCTCACTCTTTCAGGGAAGAGCGAAGTGACCGAAAACTCAGCAGTGTCAAGAATAGCGTAGTCTTTCTGCACGCTCAGACCGAGGACCAGGAAGCTCTACCGGATTGGGACCTCACGGCGGTTCTCCAGTCTCTGGCTGAAGCACCCCGTACGAACCATTACATGAGGTGTCGTGGGAACACCTCTCACGAAAGACTGTGTTTCTGCTCGCTCTCCGAAATTTGCCATGTCTTGTCACATGCTGCAGCCCCCACCGCTACGTGTACCAAGTTGGCCACTAAGGAAGCCTACTACTTGTCTTTCTGCATCTCTGCACTACTCATAGACTATCAGAAGTTGTCAAACCCAAATTTGTGGCCTGCTGGCACCTGGTTCATGCCTTTTTATGGTAGGGTGATTCGCCCTATCACTAGCCAAAAGCCCAAACCTCAACTGCAAACTCCCAATACACCCACTGAACCCACGGAGGAGGCCGAATCTGAAACGCTAATTTAATGTCTCTCCCAAACCATTTGTACACTCCCCAAAACAGCCCCAACCATGGACTCACATTTATGTACAGTAACACGGAAGGCATCACCAGCAAACTGTTGGAACTTACTAGTAGTATTGACCAAATAAAACCCCATGTTGTTTGCATCACAGAGACTCATTTATCACCTACCAGCACATTTGATGTACCAAATTACGAAACGTTTCGTGCAGATCGGCATCGTTGCTAGGAAGGAGGCGCTCTTATCTCCGTTTCTGACACTCTGTGCCCCACTCTCCTGAATACTTGCTGCAGCCCCCACCGTGACTGGGAAGCTATTTGGATTTCTGTGTCTTGCGGTGCTCATGTCGTCATTATTGGTTGCTGTTACCGTAGCCCTGACACAAGTATTGACTCCCATACTGAATTTATCAATATGATTTCCAGCAATCTTCAAGCCAATGGTGGCAGGGATGTTGTGCTGACTGGTGATTTTAATTACCCCGACCTGGAGTGGACCCACGCCGTTTTGGGCTTATACGGCGACCCGCAGATTGATCGCTTTATGACCACGATTGACGATATTTTTCTCACCCAGCATATCACTTTCCATACACGGTACAGAGCCAACCAACGACCGTGTCTTCTCGATCTTCTCTTCACTTCCGGCGTTGCTGAAGTCCTCAACCTTCAATGTCACCCCCCTTTTGGCAAGTCTGACCATGTCATGCTCTCGTGGACAACTCCGTATTTCCAGTTTAACGAATTTGATGATTCTCTTTATCCCCGTTTGCCAAGGCTGACTATCGCTTACTCAGCGAAATTATCTCCAGTATTGACTGGCAAGAGGAGTTAAGTTGTCTCGGCTGCAACAATGCCTGGTCTGTGCTTAAAGACATTTTAGTCAGCGTCACCCTTAATTTCCTCCCACATGCACCCAAACCAATGCATCGTTCAAGACCTCCCTGGCTTTCCCCCTCTATCAAGCGTGAAATCAACATCAAATTAAGAAGATGGAAAACTTACCAGTCACATCCTGATGGTAGAAACTGGAATGATTACACGTATGCGAGCAACCGAGTCGCTACATCTATTCGTAACGCCAAACGCAACTATGAAGAACTGATCGCAAAGAGATCCAAGAGCAACGTCAAAGTACTCTACTCCTACTTTCGGTCTAAACGTGCAACTCGATGGACCCTTACTATGACAATGACTGATGGTAGTACTTCGACCAATAAAGGCCAGATTGCCAGGATATATGAATGCATACTTCCATTCTGTTTTTAATCCTCCATCTTACCCGCCGCCACAGTCACCTGCAGTTGTCCCTGAACCCAATATCTCGTCCATTCCATTTGATGCGAGCGACGTAGTTCAGGCCCTGAGGGCGTGCAACCCCTCGAAAGCACCAGCACCTGACGGCATCCATTCTACACTTTTGCATCACTGTGCCGAGGCTCTTGCCGTCCCGCTCCATATCATCTACACCAAATCTATGCAAGAAGCGGCTATTCCACCCGACTGGAAGGATGTATGATGAACGCGTCCCTTGTGATGTCATCCTCCTGGACATTAGGAAGGCATTTGCCACTGTGGACCACTCTATACTCATCGATAAGCTCACAACCAACGGTGTTCACGGGAACCTCCTTTGATGGATTACCGACTTTCTCTCGGACCACCGCCAGTGTGTGTCCGTCGAGGGAACCCACTCGACATGGATGCCTGTAACCAGTGGTGTGCCCCAAGTCACCGTGCTTGGACCCCTCCTTTTCCTCGTGTATATGAACGACTTCCCTGGTGTTGTTACTTCTTTATGCAGCCTTTTCGCTGATGACTCTACACCAAAAGAAAAAAACAATTGAAATACAAAATAAATAAATCAGCCACTTTGGGCAACAACAATCCTACCTTCTAAATGGTACTGCCATAAAGCATTCCACCCAAATCAAATCGCTTGGTGTCATCATTGACTCTAGTCTGAAACCCAGAGCACAGTGCATCACTGCAGTTAAAAAAGCTAACAGTGCCCTCGGCCAAATTAGGCACTACTTCTGTTTCCTCAATGTTGCTACAATGAGAATGCTTTACACCTCATTAGTCCACGCACACCTGGACTTTTGTGTCCAGGCATGGTGTCCATTCCTGGTCAAAGACTGCACCATCATTGAGAAGGTACAAAGGCGTGCCACGAAACTTGTACCTGGCCCTCGTGACATCCCTTACCTGGCACGATTGGAGATCATGAACCTTCAAACCCTTGAAAAGCGGAGGCTGAGAGGTGACATTTTGCAGCTACAATATCGTCCATCAGCTTGATAAACTCCCCAAAGAGAATCTCTTTATCAACCCTCCAAGACCGTCGAGGGGCCATCCCCACAAACCGTACCCTCGCACCCTGTTGCGTGGCTCCTTCTTCAACCATGGGGTTATTAATGCCTGGAATGCCCTTCCCCTTGAAGTTGTGTGTGCTCCTAGCTTGAACTCCTGTAAGGCTTGGCTGGATCACTATTTGGCAGCTTGAACTTTTCCTTTTCCCACCTCAAAGTTTTATCACTCTGGTGGTGTATTTTTTTGTTATGTTATGTGGGTTTTTGTGACTTAAGTGGAAGACTTTACATTTACTAGTACAGTTAAACCTCGGTATAACAATAACTCTTGCAACAATAAACCTGTTATAACAATGCTATTTTCGAGGGTCTTTAAGCAGCAATGCATGCAAAAGTGATTGTTTATAACAATAAATCTGATCGTTATAAAGAGGTTTCACTGTATTAAACCTAAGCTTGGCTGAAGTTTAGTTTTGTTGGATGAGAAAAAAGACCGGTGTCATTGTTCGTTCCCTGTATACTTTTGAATAATCAGCAAAGAAGTTACATAAGGAATAATCTCTGGCAAATGTCTGATATAGATAAGAAACCATAAGGCACCAAGCACATTGCCCCGAGTTAGTCTGCTGCTAACAGTCAGCTACATTGAATGGGTAACATCAGTAGAAATACATTTCAACCTCCTTAATTCCTGCTTAATACGACTTTTTTTCAAGATTTTGGTTGGTCAGCTATTCAGCCAGCACTAAATATATACGGATAAGACTAACTTCGTTAATACGAATGTGCGGATAAGACGAAAAAATATTTATAATTCTCTTTCGCAGAATACTCCTCACTGTGTTACAAGATTGGGATCCTTCCCTTTGCCTACGGCGCGTTTTTAATGCTCCACCATCTCATTAACGCAGTCATTTATGCAAAAACTGCGTCATTTCTGTCTCTACCCCACTACTCTCTCCCCTGCTCGCGTCCTCTTTTTCCTGTCGCTGGCGTGAGCAATCAAAAAATCTTGAGCTAAGATTGACTAAAAAAAATTCGTTCCGCACAATCATTTTCGCAGTTGAACTGAAGTGCGGCATCTTTCCAAGCAAGCAGCGTGGCCACAAGGCTACGTGGTTGGTGGTGAGTATTTCTATCGAAACTGGTTGGAAAGTATTAAGATGGCGACGGCAAAATTTGCGGGAACGAGAAACGTGGTGGCCTGTTAAGCCGGCCAGGTGCGTCCGCACATGAATATAATTGCTTCTTGAGATCGTTTCGGCAGTGGTTTCGTACGGCTTATCAAGTTCGTAGTGTTTATTTTTTGGTTTGTAGCCGAATTTGGGGAGTAACGAAGCGATAGTGAACGAGACGTTTGGTCGGAGTTCTTAGGTGAAACCCATTGTCGGAGTCAGTGAGAGACCGAACCAAAAGGAGCCGCAAGTGGTGGACTGTGAAAAAAGTTGTAGTTTGGTGGTGATAAAAAGAAAAAGTGGGTTTGTCGAAAGATTAGCACATCATTCGGTTTTTTATTTTTTGGGTGATGCAGAACGCTGGGGCGTTCAGTGGCATCGGCTCTACCGAGCGTGAGTAGAAAATTTTTGTTATGTGCGTTGTTGGATTGTTTGAGTATTAAAGCTGGAACAGAGCTTAATATAATGAGCACGCGGTGTGTTGGGAGTTTAAGGAGCCATCGTGCAGACTGGGCGGCCATTGGGACATTGCCGGCAGTGTTGGATATTGTCGATGGGGCTGGTCTAGAGTTGGGAAATAAGCCACTGCTGATTGCAGTTTCGGCGAGACCACCATTACTTGAAAATGCAAAGGAAATTGCCGCGAAATTGAGCGAGATGTTAGCTCAAGGAGTAATTGAGAGGGTAAAAAATGAGTCTGTGGGTTTTGTATCCCCTATTTTTTCTGTGGCAAAGCCAGACGGATCGATCAGGATAATTTTGAACCTGAAAAGCTTGAATGAGTTTGTAGTGGTAAGGAAGTGCTCCTTGGATACGCTACCCAGGGTGGTGGAGCATTTGCAGCCAGGGTGGTGGATGGCCACCATAGATCTGTCTTAAGCGTATTATCCAGTGGCAATACAGAATGTTGCGCGACGGTTGTTAATGTCTTACTGGCAGGGTTGTCTATACAGCTTTTGTGTGCTGCCATTTGGTTTGGCTTCAGCCCCTGGTACTTTCATGAAACTTATGACAGTAGTGAAGTGCTTTTTGCGCCGGGCTGGTGTATTGATTTTCGTTTATCTGGATTATTTTTCGGTGATAGGCCCGTCCGCAGTCGGTGTGCGGTGTGGTGTGCGCAGAGCGTTGAAAACCTTGCGGAAGTTAGGCTTTTTCATGAATTATGGAAAGAGTGTTCTGGTACCGTCGCAGGCTTAGCAGTTTTTGGATATGACATTGGATCTAGATTTTTTTTTTTAATTAATTTCTTTTGACCCTTAAGTCAGCCGAAGCAATTTAATGCTTGTAAGGCTGAACCGGCTCAATTTGGAACATTACCACACTTTTAGAGAAGAAGAAATATCTGGTAAAGGGAGGTGCCAACCCGGGGATTCGATCCGGGAAACCTCCGATCATCGTCAGGGCCGAAAGATTGTCCAGAATTGGTCTCACCGCTCAGCCACGATGACCATAGTAACAGCCCGTTTTGTGCTACCACCAGAGAAACAGGCTCGTATGCTACGGTTGGTTGCAGCGCTGCAACAGAACTCGGTCACGGTCGTTAAGGAGCTTCAAAGGTTGTTGGGTCTAACTGAAAGCTTGTTGTGCGCCGTGGAAAACGGCAAGCTGCACGCATGTTGGTGGCAACACGACTTAGTGAGGAGATGCACGAGGGAAACACGAAAGATCTTGCGAGGATTTAGACCGGTGGGCAAAGACCAGCGGTGGTCCTGGGTCTCGGTGTAGGCCACAGTAGTAGTGACAACGAATGCTTCAGACATGGGCTAGGAAGCGGCCCCAGGGGATTAGCATGCGCAGGGAAGGTGGAGGCTGCCTTGCATTTAAATGCGAGAGTTATTGGCTATGATAAAGGCGTTAGATGTATTTTGAGACCTGGTCAGGGGACGGGTCGTGCGAATCCTGTCGGATAACGTGGCGGCCGTCTCGGTACGTTAATCATCAAGGGGAGGGGGGGGGGGTGGATGTCCCAGCAGCGTAGAAGTCAACTGGGTTGTGTGGTACAGGCGGCATTTGTGCCAGGGAAGTTTAACGTGACAGCGGATGGTCTGTCTCTAGTTTTTTGGGCCAGGTTTGATTTCCGATTGTGTACCACGGCGTTCCGAAAGATTCGTAGGTGGTTTGGGACGCCAGACGTGGATTTGTTCGCATCAGAGGCGACGGCGCAATTGCAGCGATTTGGGTCGTGGGGACGATGCCCAGGGGCAGATTTTGTGGATGCGTAGGACGTTGCGTGAACAAGATGATAGCAGATCACCTATAGTGGAAAGTACTGGTGACACCGGACTGACGGTGTGCAACTTGGTTTGTCCGGCTATTGGCCTGGGCCAAGGAGGGGCCGTATACCTTGAGGAGTGCAGGGGCCCTCCTATGGGACTGATATATGGATGCCGAAGTGGCGGATGAGTGGGGTCCCTGGGTGGTCTGGGGTGTAGGTACAAGGTGTTTATTGAGCACGACCAAGGGGTCACCGCAGCCATCTTCGGAGCGATTCCGAGGAGTAAGTGCACTGCTTCCTAATCTATCCCAATCTTGTAACACAGTAAGGAGGATTCTGCGAAAGATAATGAAGATTCTCCCAGAGAACTTGTTCTTGCAGGAGAATCTGACGAAACTGTGTTACAAACAGGGCCCGCCGCCTCCCTGCATGGAATCGAGCATTCACAGCAAGAAAAGAGTGAGTGGACACAAGCGGGGGAGAAGTAAGTGGGGAAGAGACGGAAGTGACACAGTTTTTGCATAAATGACTGCGTTAATAAGATGGTGGGGTAGTAAAAACTCGCCGTAGGCAAAGGGAAGAATGCCAATCTAGTAACACAGTTTCGTTGGATTCTTCTCAGAGAACAAATCGATACTCCTGCAAGAACAAATTCTCTGGGAGAATCTTCATTTCTAGCATATTTTTACGAATTTTCCCTCTCTTTAACTTGGTTACGTTTCACACAAAATATTGATCGCTAGTTGACTCCATCTTGGGAAGTGATAAGAGTTTCGTCCATTTGCGCAAACGCGAAGGTAATGGACGAATAAAAAGAGAATACAGTATACCGGTAAGCTACATTAATTTAAAGCTGCAGTCCAATTTCTCTCATCTGTATAATAAGAACAATTTAAGCAGTCTCCTTAAAGTTCGTACGGGACCTTGAAAACCAAGAAATGTCGTGGAAAGTAAAAATGAAATTTTCCTGGACTGGAAAAGTACTTGAAAAACTCGCAAAATCCTTCAAGTGCTGCAAATTACCATAACAGAAAACATTCTGTGTCGGACATCATTGTACAACAAACAAAAACAAACAAAAAAAAAAATTTGCCGGCCCCCAGACAGGCCGGCTAAAAATGGTTTCTTCTTTGCCTAAAACATACTTAACCTGATAATTACATTGTCCTCAATTAATGTCTTCCTGGAGGTTTTTAAGTTGCTTTGGGCCGCCTGTTTGCATGACCCACTGCGCACGCGCAGCTCTCTCTGCATAAGCGAGAACGTGGACAATCTCGGTATTTATTTTCCTCTCAATTTGTCAGGCGGTGACTCGAGAGGGGAGGTAGGGCCGGCTTAGGTTAAGTATGTTTTAGGCAAAAAAGAAACAATTTTTAGCCGGCTTGGCTGGGGGGGCCGGCAAAATGTTCGTTCTTTGTTTGCCAAACATATTAGCCTGCTAATTTTGCATTATCAGCAGACCTCGTCAAACGTGGTGGCGGGCACTGATCTGACGGGGCACCCCGGAATGCAAGCAGGCTTCCCCCCCCCCAATTTTTATTATAGTAAAAATTTGCACTTTCTTCAGAACAGGATGTTGGCAGAGGAAGTTGGATCTCTTATGTGGGGTTTGCTGGCCGTGAAAGGACCATTCTTTATTGATGGTTCTTGCTTCCTTCTGTGGATGGCTTGCTTCTGCTTCATACTGAGGGCTTAAGGGGGGGCTTGACCACCGTTCTGGCTGCGACGATTGGTCCCAGCCGGTGTGGTCCCGTTCTTCTCTTGACATGCTCCTCAGGTAGTGGGAGGTGATTGTTGTTGAGTGACGCCAGGATGCGGCTTGTAGAATCTCTTTTATTGGGGTGGGGTTGTAGAGTGCCCATGATGTTGAAATCACTCCGACTTCGTGTGCTGTTGCTCTTTCCCTGTTCCGGTTGGCTTCCGTAATGTTGAGGCTGAGGTTTCTCCTGTGTGGAGGTCTACCGGTAGGAAAGGTTGATTTCTGCTTCTACGGATGTCTTCGTGTTGAACTTTCGTGAGGTAGAAACGGGGTCCTCGGATGACTTAGTAAACGTTCCGGCATGTCACCTGTCAAGGTTGAGAGAGCTGGGAAGGTTATGAGTTTGGTGGTTCGGATGGTTTCGGAGTCTTGGCTCGAAATCCTGCTCTTGGGTGACCAAGATGCAGTAAACTGGGTCTGCAAAGGGCTTGAATTTCGGAAACAGCGGCGCTTGCTGCGAGAGTGACGAGGAAAACAGTTTTCCTGGTAAGGAGGTGAAGGGAGCTGTCTTGCATTGGTTCGTAGGAGCTCCCATTAGGGAATGTAGGACGATTGACAAGTCGCAGTTTGTAACAAGTCTTCTGGTTGTTGGGCGGTCATTTTCAGAGGAACGGAGAAGAGTAGAAAATTGGTAATCATCGAGAAGGTTGGTCTTGAATGTCGAGTTTAGGGCTGAGCGGTAGGCAAGGATTGTTGAGCCTTTGAGTTTGTCGGCAAGAAATTTTAAAAAGTTTGGGTTGAGACGGATTGAATGGATTGATTTTCCTTGTGAAATAC
Organism: Lithobius niger; assembly: GCA_023313725.1. Classification (NCBI taxonomy): domain Eukaryota; kingdom Metazoa; phylum Arthropoda; class Chilopoda; order Lithobiomorpha; family Lithobiidae; genus Lithobius; species Lithobius niger. Next base: position 174,372 of record JAHWFP010023504.1, read on the forward strand.
CAATGAAACCATTTGGACCAGTGGCTTTCATATATCCTGTTTGTCGATTCTCTGGTGTTTTTTTAAGTGATCCGGGTTGCATCATCTTGATGAATTCCAGCTTTCTTGAGGAGTTTGATGGTGGCCGCCTCGCGTGGAGGCTTTGAGCATCTACAAGGAGGGATAGTAGTTGTGGGAACCATGGTGTCGATGGCCAGAGGGGAGCTGTTAGAAGGAAGAGGCTTTGACTTTCTTCGGCTTTCTGAAGTATGAATGGTGGACGTACATTGTTGTGCCATGGGTTTATCAGGGTGTCGACTGTCTTGTTTGGTCGTCCGGAATCGGGCTGATGTAACGGGGGATGTCAGGTTGATCATTGGAGAACCCCATATTATGAAGAGAGCTTCGTGAGGCATCATTCCCCTGTAGGGGATGAACGACGGGAGAGTGGGTGCGCAAACACATTCTTGTTCCTTGAAATGGAGGGGAAGCAAAGTGATGTACGAGATGCAGAGAACGCGAATCTCGGAAGTTAAGTTGTAAAGCAGTCTTGACTGGTTCCACCTTCATTCCTTAAGTAAGCCGGGGCTGTGGCGTAGTCAGCTTGTATGGAGTGGGGCGGGAGTTTGGGAAAAAAATGACGATTTGTCTTGGATGAGTTGAACATCAGTGTGGACGGCGATTGTTGTCTTGATTTACATGAGGCTTGAAACGGTCACGGTTGTTTCTGACTTGGTTTTTTTCCTCAAAACGTGGGTTTTAAGCCACGAATGAGACTAGCACCAGTGTGAGCAGTAATTGTTGTCTTGATTTCCACTCGTGACGTGGGGTGGTCATGGGTGAGATAAGCAGCAAGCGATGCTCGATGGCTTCTGACGTGATTCTTACCTCCAAACGTGAGTTTTAATCACAAATGAGACGGGCATCAGTGTGGACAGCAACTGTAGACTTGATTTTCGTTCGAAAACGTAGGGGCAGCCACGGACAAAGCAGCAGCAGAAAACGAGACGTCTTTCGACCTAACTCTACACTCAGAACATGGGTATTTTTTGTTGTTTTTTTAGACACGCTTAAACGAGCAGCAGTGACTTGATTTCCACTTGGGGTGTGGGATCAGCCATGGGCGAAACAAGCAGTACGAAGTGCAGATGGCGTCCAACTTGGCTCTTCACTCTTTTAGCTACGCAGTGTGGGAGCAAGGGATGCAGACGGCTTCCGTCTTGGATCTTCATTCAAAACGAGGGATTAGCTACGAGTAAGACGAGCATCGGTCGATAGCAATAGTTGACTTGATTTTTTGCTCGAGACGTGGAGTCAGCCCACGATCGGATCGAGCAGTTAGAGGTGAAAACGGCTCCCGTCTTGGTTCTTCACCCGAGACGTGGGATTTAGCCACGAGTGAGATAAGTAGCAGTAGACGGCAACAGTTCATATGATTTTCACTTGAGGCGTGGGCTGCAAGAGGTGTAAACGACTTCCGTCTTGGAGCTTCACTCAAAACGTGGGATTTAATGAGTGAGACAAGCCGCAGTTGACAGCAACAGTTGGCTTAATTTACGTTTGCGACGTGGGGTCAGCCACGGTCGAGATAAGCGGCTAGAGGTGTGAGCGGCTTCCGTCTCGGTTCTTCACTCAAACGTGGGTTTAGCCACGAGTGAGACGAGCTGTGGTTGACAGCATCAGTTGGCTTGATTCTCGTTCGAGACGCGGGGTCAGCGACAGTCGAGATAAACGGCAAGAGGTGTAGGCGGCTCCTGTCTTGGGTCCTCACTCAAAACGTGGGATGTAGCCACGAGTGAGACTTGCAGCAGAGGACAGCAACTGTTGAATTGGTTTTCACTCGTTACGTGGGGTGAGCTACGGTCGAAACAAACGGCAGGAGGTATAGGTGACTTCCAACTTGATTCATCATACTCAAAGCGTGGGTTTTAGCCACGTTTAAGCCGGTTGCGCAGCGGTCGCCGTGGCCGGTCGGAGTAGCAGCAAGAGATGAGCGAAAAGCAAATGTTCCATGAACGTCCCAGTCTAAGCCGAGCGCGCAGCGGTCGTCGTGGATGGTCGGAGTAGTAGCAGGAGAGAGCACAGCATCCGTGGCCGGAGCAATGTCCGAAAGGCCAGCTTCCATTGCAAGGAGTTAAGCGAAAAGCAAAAGATCAAAATTGTTGGCAACGAAGAATCGTCTTCGACGTTGACGACATGAACGTCCCGGTCCAAGCCGGGCGCGCAGCGGTCACCGCAGACGGTCGGAGCGATGTGCGAAAGGGCGGCTTCCATCACCGAGAGATGAGTGAAAGAGAAAAAATACAAATGTCTGGCAACGGGGAATCGTCTCCGTCGTTGACGACATGAACGTCCCGTACTAAGCTGGGCGCGCAGCAGTTGTCGCGGACGGATGGAGTAGCAGCAGGAGAGAGCACAGCATCTGTGATGACGTGATGAAGGGCGACTTCTATCACAAAAGGCGGGAGACGAGGTGACGCGTGGGAACCTCTGGAGGAAAATGAATGCCGAGATCATCCACATTCTCGCTTATGTAGAGAGGGCTGCGCATGCGCAATGGGTCATGCAAGCAGGCGGCTACAAGCAACTTACAAACCTACAGGGAGACATTAATTGACGAAAATGTAATGCTAATTATCAGGTTAATATGTTTGGCAAACAAAGAAAACTAATTTTAATGCCGGTGTTGTGCGTTTCACCAGTGTCATTGTCATATGGAATAATACAAAATCTGTCAAATCTAGCCACAGTGTTGAGAAGGTTTCATATTTAACAAATTTAACTTTTAAATTCTCATTTACTTGTAGTTACTAATTTCTGAGCCTTGAATTTTTATTAACCAGTCCTTACAAAATTTTGGAAATGTCCCGGAATTTTAAGGTTACAGACAGTACGAACTCTGAAATACATTGATGGCGGTCTGTAAGAACGATAGTAATAGTAATCCATTGTACAATTCCTTCGTGAATACCATTAGCCATCAGTTTGCTGATAATGTCTTCAAATATGAAGTCTTGGAAATTTGGTTGTCCCTTGCTATATTGGTGAAAATAACAAAGGCGTGTTGACTAGTTTTGCATTAGTCTTGTTTTTTTCTTTGCTAAGCGGTGATGCTTAGCAGCAACCCCATTGGTAAATATATTATTCGTATAGTACACAGTATCCACCCAAAACCAAAATTGGTAAAAGAAGCCGCCAAATTTACAAAAAGGGTCGGCCTTTCAAAGTAGTGATATCATTCAACCAGGGAAAGGCCGCCAAGGTTAATCCTATTAACCAAGTTAATCGCACCTACTAATAGTTCGAAGGTTAAATGAAAACTAGAAGATTGCTACTAGCGGTAGCAATCTTCAAGTTTTCATTTAACGTCCAAAGTATTATTCGGTGCGATTAACTTGGCTAATAGGATTAACCTTGGCGGCATTTCCCTAGTTGAATGATATCACTACTTTGAAAGGCCGACCCTTTTTGTAAATTTGGCGGCTTCTCTTACCAGTTTTGGTTTTGGGTGGATATCACGACTTTCATAGGCCTGCGAATGTACAAAAAATCCCACGGTGTAATTGTCACTCCTACCTTTTTTGTCTGGAGGTATTTTATTGTACGAATGTTCTCATTCATAATTTTCACATTTGCTATTGTCATTCCACATAAATTAATAAGCGTAACAGACGGTATGATAATTGCAAGGACCTAATCAATTCCTGTGGAATAAAAGATACCCCTGTGTCTTATTGAACCAGTAATGAGAAATTTATTCGGGTCGTGGGGCATATAATTCATTTTGAATTCGCATACCGTAAAAAAAAAAAAAATTTGGATTTGGTGGGGAAAAAAACGACCAAACCTTTGCAATAAAAGATACTCCGTCTCTTTGTGAACCACCTATTTGCAACAACAATGAATTCTGACAATTAGGTACTGAAACGATAAGCCTGTAACACTTAAGCATGTTATAATATACTGTTGGATGACAATACAAACAACGGTTACAACAATACTTGTGCATTACGAGCCACTTCAGGACCACGTGCTTCTAGCTGCAACCCCCATTTTAGAATAAGTTCCCCATATGACGCTTTACCTGTTTGCCGAAATTTAGATCTGGCAACTTTCCCTAATGAGCTGTAGACGTGTCGTTATACCCTATGAGAATTAACATGGGAGCCTGCGGACTAGTTACTAGTTACCAGTAACACCAATTAACGTTATTGAGGACACTTTTTCTCCATGAAGGATACGTTCCCACATTTTCGTGTTGAGTTTTTCTTTGTTACTGGACCCAAGACACCTGATTCAAACGATTTGCAAAGATTTCTACCGCATGGGGAATTTACACCAGTATGCTGAAATCAGTTAAAAGACACAGTCTGCTAGTGAGCCGCCATCTGACAACAATTACACTCTAACAATTACGCTCTAACAATTAAGCTCCAACAACAATAAAACGTCTACTTGGCGGCGACACACTAGCGTGTGTCTAGATTTATCCATTTAACTGCTGTTGACATTAAAATGCTAAATTTTGGTGTACATTTTCGTATGAACATAATCTCCATAAAGTTCATTAATTTCAGGAAGTGAGCAAGAAGAGTGAACGGATAACGCAGCTGGAAAGAGAAAAGTCTGCTTTGATCAGAGAGTTGTTTCAAGCTAGATCTGCAAACCGCAGAGATGTGGACGAGACTACGTTTATGTGAAAAGGGTTGTCTGTTTTAGTTTCTAAACCAGTTTGAATAAGGTTGACTATGTGAATTAAGAAATAATTGGTTATATAAGGCCTGTATTTGTTTTAATTTTGAGTGATTCTTAAGTTGCCAAGTGCTTAATGCATGAATGTTCCTGAATGTTTGAGTAACTTTACAGATTAAAATATAGTGCTACTTTCATTTGTACAAATTTTCACATCTACAAAAGCTTAAAAAATGCCATATATAGTAGCCCGGTCGAATGACTTAGGAGGAGGGGAGATGAACCATCGCTGCTGATTGCAATAGGCAGTTCAGCTTAGTGGAAATTATACGTTCAGTTGATAGGCTATACGGTTTTATTAATTAATGATAATACCATATAGTACCAAACCTCAGTGCCTTTAACTCCATTTTTTTTGCTGTATTCGCATTCTTACTTCAGTCAAAACTCACATAAACAAAATAAAATACGTATAATGAAATGACTTTAGTCTCGTCCATAACACAGTGCGTTTCGTAACTGTTTCGTCAGAAAAACTGCTAAGTCCCTTAGATTTCGTTAATAGTTTTAGCTGCAGCGTGTTACCAGGGTATCTGCCTATGGTTTGTAACTAATAAAGAAGTTTTCAGGTTAGGTAAAAGTAAAGAGTAATTTTTCTAAAGAGTAATTAAAAAATAGCATTTTGCATCGACAGGTTCCCAATTGTGTGGAAAATGAGCCATGAATTAAAGGTTCTTGGGAACATTCAAAGAGGTTCTCTTAATACCAACTTTGGACCCAGATTAATGGAGATTGAATACCTTCGATGTAAGGGATGCATATTGGCACTATAAGGTAGTTCGAGTCAGCAGTCCATACCGTTCACGATACCAACACGTGCAACATGATAAATAATACCCCATGGTACAAAGTTTTTTTTTTTTTTTAGAAAGTGGTTTTAAAGAACCATTCACCGATTGACACAGAAATAATGTTAAAATCGTACAACTTATATGACTTTTTGGGGGAGGTGGGGGCGAAGCGAAGGAGTTATTTTTTTTCTTTTAGAAATTTTGACTGCTGAAAGTGCCATTTTTCATTTAGTTTGGTCAAAGTTCATGACCCCCCCCTCCCAATAAATAATGACTGGTCCCTTATTTGCATGTTTCAGGATCAATGCATGTTAATTTTAATCACGATACAAACTACATTTTTTTTTCAAATGGGCCCCAACATCTAGAGCTATGCTACTGCTCAGAACGTGGATCCATTTATACGGCATAAAGAATACTGGGTTCATCTGTGGTTCTCTTTACTTATCCATTTGTAGTGACGTCAGCTCTGGCGGTCTGGCCAACAAAGATTTGTGTATGGAAATCAGTCTGTACCCTTACATTGTTGAACATACCAATGATTCCTGGGTTACCAAAGTTTTACCGGGCATACAGTTGGATATCCGGTTTTAAGCTGGGTGATGACTTAACTTGCTTGTCATTTCACAGTTTAATGACTAGCTACTTTTACAACAGGTTGGATGAACTTTTATATACTAAAAGTTCTCTACAGCTGTTGTAATTTAAAACTCCCCAAAATAGCTTACATCCAGGATGTAACACGCAAATCTGCAAGGTGTGTTCAGGAAACATTTCCTTATAACTGGGCACTTACAGAATGGGATAAGCAAGCTCAAACGAAGCTTGGCAAGTCTGTACTGATCCAATATTGATCAATATTTACAGTGATGGGATAATTTTCTTCAAAAACAAACTGATTAGACTTTAGTCAGCATATTTTGGAATACTAATACACCATTTTAAAGGACTATTTACCAGCTTTATAATTGCTCTTCTTCTTCAGCAGTTATGTGGAAAAATTTAAGACAAGTTGCGTTACTTTTGAAGATGTCCTTGTAAACAGGTATCTTAGCTAATAAAGTAAGCAGAAAAAATGTTAGGCCATTGAAAAAAAGAACGTTGTTTCTCGGGCGAAAATGTCCCCCCCCCCCCCCTTCATATTTGCTTAAGGTAATAGTAGAGCATACACAAAAGCATGAATGTTGTCAGAAAGTGAAACTACATTAAATCTTAACATTTTATAAGCTCCGCCTCGTGGACTTAGTACAAATATGAATTTGTTACAAGCCCAGCCACATAGCAAGAAAAGCTGAAAAATAAAAGATTTGTGCAGGGGGGTGCCTGAAAAACGGATTTATTTTCTAAGTGAATAACTTGAAAGACAAAATCCTGAATCATTTTTTAATCCTTCACTTAATTTTAACGACATTACAACAAATTAAAAAAAATATTAATAATTACTTTCAACAGTTTTAAAGCGCTGGTACAAACCTGTAAGAAAAGCAAAATTTAAAATTATTAATGTGGTAACGTACTAAAACTCAACTACCCTCTCCAATATCAGTTGCCACTTGAATTTAGCGGAGACTGATAGCAATATCTCTGGATCCATGTAAACTAGATGAACGGTTTGCAGCATTATGCTCAGATGTACAAGGGCCATACTATAATTTTCTGCAGTACAGTACCACTTAGGTTAAAGAAAGTTATACAATTTTGTAAATGCATAAATTAGAAAAGCAATGAACCGTACAAGCTGTACCTTGGCTGTATGGCTAGTGCTTTTTAAGGTGCTGTATTTACTTGCGAAATGGTTGCCTACTGACTAGCGCATAGTAATCGTGTGGCCTTTGTTGTGGGTTAAGCTACCCGATACTGTTTGTTTGAATATGATGTCTGGTAACAGTTGATGTGAATGATCACTAGTTTAAGAAATGTTTTATAACAAACACTTTACGAAATTAAACATGTATAATACAATTTAAACAGGCATAGTAGAGATCTCAATTAGCTAAGTGCCAAAGCTGGGTTAGCGAAGCGTTTTACTATGAAAAATAGAAGCAACATAAAACCTACAGTACTTTATTTAAGTAGTTTTGTAATGTGTAATTGTTAAAGAATACTCCGATTTTTCTTTTTCTTTCTTTCAATATAGTGGAATTATCTATTTGGTGATGGTATTATGTAAAACTTGTAGGGGATGAACTGAATATTTGCGGCTTTTTGGTGTGTAACTCGAAGTTGTTTTGGCATTTGGCAAGCATAAGGGAATTTCATTTTAATGAAATTGTAGTGTAACCCCTTTATTTTACAATTTTCTTTTTGTTGGGCCGTTTCCAGCAAAAACATTAACTACACCGAGCCGCAACTGTTGTAACGGTGACGTAGCTGTCGTGATACTTCGGGAGTTGTTTATTTGTAGACTGTTTTCGGTACACTTTGTTTTTTGGCTATAATATTTGGGGGCAGGAAGAGATAATTGAATTTATTCAGCAGTGACTACGATGCTTGCTGTGAAATCCGTACCGCTTAATACACATTTATGCACACAATTGTTCTTGGATCTGAATTTTCAATGGCTTACCAATGAGATTTGGTTAATTTTCAAGGTGTAACCATACGGCCGCTAATATTCAGTCCTTCTGTTGTAGGCTACATGACTATTCGTTTAAGCTGTACTTTTTTTCAGTGACGATGTACCATTTACATGAAACTTGTGCTTGTACATGACATGTTGACTTTGTTATGCCAACTATATTTTATTAAATAAAATTTATCAATTATTCTTAGTCTGCCCATGATGTTTAACCGATACATGTTTATCAAATCGAGCACCATCTCCCTGAACAACGGATGTGCTATTGAACCATAGTACAGTTCCTAACCAATTGTTTCCTAGCACAGAGGATATGTTTTCCACTTTGCTGTGACACTGATATTTTGTTACGTTAGCTCCTTTCTCCCATGTTGTCTGTCCACGTGATAATATCGACCAATGGTGAACTAACAATCCTGTCAAAAATAAGCAGCCAAACAGACAAATGGCAGATAACAGTAGCACACCAAACGTTACTGCATCTAGCTTTCCAGCCACAAAAAATGGCAGTGGTAGAACATGATAAAAGAAGCTTGTCACATTAAAGCCACCAACTCTTTCTGATAAATAACCACTGGCATAATTAAAAAATACGGTAAATAAACTCCCCAGCCATAAGTAGGTAACCAAGCCCATGTAGTAGCGGTGGTTACAGAAGCCTAGGCAGCAGCCGCTGAATATACAGTGGTGATCATGACGCAGTATACAGATGTTGCAGGAAATACAGTGGTAAGAACGTGGTGGGACTGCCGACTCGCACACTGGACAGTATTTCCATCCGGACTGAGAAGTATCTTTGATCACAACAGTCAGAATGCTTGTGTCGATTAATATGAGTTTAAGGAAGTTTCCTACGACATTAGCACTTACAAAAAGAAGGAAAAGCGCACTAGCAACCCAACCAAAAAGGCTAGGTTGCATGTAGGGTATTAGTATATAAAAGTCATAGAAGATTGCTAGTGCACAAACTGATATCAAAAATATGCATGCGCACCAGTCCGTAGGATTCTTCGGAGTGAAAGTTTTACGCCTTCTTGCTAGCATTATTTGGTGGTATGTCTGCAATTCTTTTTTAACCTAAAATTAAACAAAACTGGTGTTAATTGGGTATTTTATTTCATAAAAGAACTCATTTGTGTAGCTTACTGTCTAGAGTTTCGATTTTTTAATGAGCACTGTTAATGGTTTGCACGTGTGTTACAATAATAGGCCTCAACCTTTTTTTTTTAAAAGCTACTAACAGTTGAAAACAAGCATTTTATAATTACACCCATTTTTAATTACCAGACATCTAACTTCTTTAAACGTCTACATCTATTAAAACCATACGGATTTGAGGGCTGCACTGCATGAACATAAAGTTAAACAGCAACAATTAAGGTGCAATATCAGCAATTCCGGCACACGAGATCCATCATTGCTGGCATGCAACGATGCTTGGTCGCGTGGAAAGTAAAAGTAACGTTGTCAGCCGGCAAAAAATTGATTCGTTGTTGATAACGATCCTGGCTACCGCTTAAATCTTACAGTTTAAAAACAAAATGACACTAAATCACTAATTGGGAGGTTAATATGATTATAGGACTAATTTTCTTAAATGTAGGCTTCGTGATCCAAGTTGAATTGTTTAAATGGCAATACTGCTACTTTAAATGAAGCAAAAGCATGTACAACAACCGCTTTACACAGGGTTCGAACACCAGAGACGACACCATTTTCAAGGCCTTTTCAAGGCCAACTCGAAGCCAATTTCAAGGGCGTTTTGCACACCAAATTGTTAAAAATTACCTTAAAAAATTCAATCTTTTTGCTAGCCTATACTCTATAATTGAATAAACATCCATTGAACAGATATTTATTTTGCCCCATCGCAGGACAAGTTGCCTTTCAATACCGCACTTAGACATGAATACAAATAAAGGCACGTCGTATCGTTAACAGAAGATTATGCTGACAAACTATTAAAGAATTCAAACATAGTACGCTAACAAAATCCAAGACCATTCAAAGATCTTGAAAAAAAAAAAAAATGCCAATTTTCAAGGCTTTTGAAGCCTTGAATTGTTGGTTTCGAAATTTATGGCTTTTCAAAGAATTCAAGGCCGTGTAGCCTACCAACGCTATTTACACAAGACTACGATTGCGGTGCATGATGCTTTTCATTGCTACCTTGCAAACCGGGTCTGGTCTGATGTTTCAAACTTTGCAGGAACAATTGCTTACTGTTTGCTGGCTTTCTCAGTAATAGGATTTTTTGTAGTATTGAGTCAAGGACGGGTACGCAATATTTTCGGGGACAAGCTAAAATCTAGGAAAGTCCGTTAACATAGTCACGTTGAACAAACACAGGAAGATAGTGCTAAGTAAATAACTTTTCTGGGGAAGGCCTAATGCTGGGTTATTCTACCCAAACGTGCAGAATACACGGGTCCAACTAGTGTACAGTATATACAATTATACCTATTTTCTGCTGTTTTTTTTAAAGTGACGTCATCATTTTTTTTTTGCCACTCCATTGTTATATGGTATGCCTCGGAGTTCAGTTCACCCAAAATGTATTGCTATACAAGGTGGAACAGATAACGTTACCCAATAGGCCCATAGTCAATAGGCCTACAACGAATAGGCCTGTACGTAGCCTATGTGAATGGAATCAAATGGAAACAAAAAAAAGTCCACCTAATTCAGAATGTTGTGATCTACGAAATCCTATAGGCATAATCCCATTACCTTCGCTAGCTAAGACTTGGCTGTAGTCTACTAGGTACATTTTTGAGCCAAGCGAATTGTCTTGTATTTTTTGTTCTTCCTACCTGGTTAATTTGTAAGCCAAGTTGGCTTCGAATGGTTGTTTGTTTAAAGTTGTTCTTACCTGGTATAGCACTGCAAACGGGTCTACAGTAGTTCTAGTCATCAGTACCATAACATTTATAAAAAGGAAACCACTGTTACAAATTCATGTGTACACAAATCCAGAGAAAACGGACATGGTCGCAGTGTGGGGGCTATGCGATGGAAATGAAAGGCAAGCCGTAAGCCTAGAAGCAGAATGTTCTACCAGTGTCTGCGACACCAGTTATCGGTAAAAAATTAACTGCAGCTAATTTTTTTTTTCGTATGGTTACCCACAAATTTATTGGTTTTTACTGAATAACTTTTCAGTGTTTTATCCTATTGATCTGGTTCTTTCATCAATGGAAAGGTCTTGTCGAGACGATTAAAATGGTGTATTGGAATGTTCAAATCAGTAAAAATAGGCGAATCAGCAGAAATTTGGTCAAAACGGCCGTTTTTGTTTGCGGCTGTGCCAGAATATCTGCGACATAGTCGCACATCGCACCCCTTTCTGCCTCAGGGGCCGCAAGAGTATCAAGAAAGGTATCCCGTTCGACAACAGCCGGCTCCACGAACCATTGGTAATGTTGTAGCCAGGCTTAGAGCGAGTTGTACGTTTACTCAACCGCGGCGTGGACCACGACAGGATCGTATGTGGGCAATGAAGGACGAGAATAGATGGTCTTGGCTCTCGTGGCTGTCAAATCCACGCATAAGTAGCAGAGGTATTAGTGGGCAACTAGGGATAAGCCACATACTTCGGATTCTGCATATGTATCACCCGTACTGCACTTCATCTGCATCAAGCCCTGACGAGGACGACCTATTTTAGAGACAGGACTTTTGCCTGGTTATGCAATGGTTGATGAATGACATTTCAACTTTGGTGGAACATGTGCTGTTTTCAGATGAGGCAACCTTTCATAGGGATGGCTCAGTGAACAGGTACAACGTGCATTATTGATCCGATCAAAATCCACATCGGTTACGTCAGAACTACTTCTAAGTTCGGTTTAAAACCAATGTTTGGGCAGGCATCATTGGGGACAGGGTCATTGGACCAATCTTTTTTTATGGAACTGTTAATGGGCAAAGGTATTTGCAGTTCCTGCAAACGGAACGGTTGAATGCCTTTTATGATATGCCACTAGCGGTGCGGATGAACATGTGGTGGAGTAGGATGAAGCACCACCCCACTATCATCAACCTGTTCTACAGTGGTTGAATGACCAGTTCCCCAACCGCAGGATTGGTAGGGGTGGACCAGTTCCATGGCCAGCGAGGTCACCCGGTCTTCCTTCGTTGGACTACTTCCTTTGGGGTTTCATTAAGAACGAGGTGTAAGAATCAGAACCCTTGTCGCTCGATGACCTTGAGGACCGGATTTGAGCAGCAGTTGCAGACATCACAACTGACATGCTACGAAACGTTCGTGCATCATTCGTTAGCAGTTGTGAAGGGTACCTAGCACTAAAAGGTGGGCATATCCAGCATCTGCGTTAGATATTACAAAAGGTCCATTTTGATATAATATTATGTAGCATTGCTATGTATAGGCCTATTAATTTTAGGCCTATTGACTATAGGCCTACTGGGTAAAGTTATCTGTTCCACCATGTGTAATAGATACGAGTAAGTAATAACAACTACTCATACACTCCTTCCAGGACGAAATTTATTTCTTCAACCAAGAATTCAACCAAACCCTATAAATTCTTGCTTCAACTTATCTCCTCTGACCCTTGACCCCCACCCCCTTCACCAACTCATCCTCTAACTCAGCTTTCCCCCCTCGGCCCAAGGCCTCTTCAAACTCCTCCACCTATCAGCCGCTTCACCTTACCTTACTCCTCTTGTACGCAAGTCAGCTTGCTCCCTCCTCCTTGCGTGTAACCTTATACCTCCTGAAAACTCCGTTATCCATCAGCTTGCATCAGGTGGCACGCACCCACCCACCTGATCACCAATCTGTGCTGATCACCTTCTTCAAATTTGTTGCTTTCGTTTACCTACCTGTTGTTGTTACTCACTTTCTACATCGTTTGCCAAGGTTTTAAGAAATTGAAACAAAAATTAGGACTACCAACAAACACAAATGTGTAGTTTAACGTTTGTAAGAAGAAATCTAGCAATTTGAGGCTAAAAAATGTAAACAATCTAACCGGAAAAGGAAATTCATTCAGAAACATGTTCGTTTGACCATCAGGGCCTTCGAAAACTCCAAACCAAACTCATCCAATCTAGAGGCAGAGCGGAATTTGCTCATGGGCATTCTGTGCGTTAGCGGTACCAAACTGGCTCCAGATGGTGGAGTTTGGATTAGTAGTTACCGAAGGCACCCTACAATAAGATAATGCATTATTTTCTAACTATGGTTTTATTAAAGCCTTCTCAAAGAGGAAAAAAATTCAAGAAATTAATGAAGGCATGGGGCATCTGTGGCATGGATTTAGTATCCATTATTTACAAAACCAACAGCGCAGTTCGTATTCTTCGTTTTTTTAATAGTGGGTACAAAAAATACCAAAGTTGCCGAAACAACCTTAAAACGGTCCTATCATTATTTTATTTATTTATTGTTTTAAAAGAAGAACATCTGCGTACTATAGTTCTTTTTCTACACTTGCGTTTGGAAATACTAAAAATGTTATGTGGCAAGCAGTTCAATTTTAAAATTACCTTTCCTTCCAAGTTCGCGGGTGACTTGGTGCAGCCAAACGAACACAGCACTACTGACGTAATGGCGGGAGTGTTAACGGAGGAAAACAATTTGTCTAGCCGGTAAGTGAATTATTGACATAATTGGACCGCAGCAGTCCGAAGCTATGAAAGTTAAACTTTGTATTCAAAACTTAGCTTTCGATCAAAAAGAATGAAGTTTTTGGTGGATTCGTTACAAGATTCATTTTGGCATATGATAATAAACTCTTAACCGCTTGCACGTGGGTGTTTCAGATACGAATCGTGTGGTCTGCGGCGACCCTGGAAGAACCATTCTGCTTCTACCATATATAGTAGAATCGTTCATCTTCGTCCACGGTTCTTCCAGGATTGCCATAGTACTAGTAGTTACGCAGCGAACGCGAACAATTCGAAGATGGGTTGTCACCTACCGTAACGGAGAAAAGTTTAACATTCTACCGTGGTTCCCTCTGTTGTCCATTACACAGTTATATTTTTGTTGCACTGGCTGACTACATTTCTCATGTCGAACGCTGGGCAGGTTTTTGATGGGAAAAACTACTGATCTTTACTATACGGACCGCTCCACACACTTAGGTCACAACCTTTACATTAAATAAAAAAAATAAAAAAAAACTTTTCATGGTAGATAAAAATACTTGATGGTGGGGGGTCGCGATTGGAACTGGCTCTCCAGTCCCCTCGATATCCAAACTTGAAGACGAATGTTCACTAACGGAAAATAGTACGACAAGCAGCAAGTTCCAAACGGGACGTTCACCTTGCCATGATATAGTGTCCATATCCACAATAAAAAGGTTTTTTTTGTGTGTGTAAAGGCTGTGGCCTAAGGGTGTGGAGAGTTCCCTATAATAAGGATCAGTAACTTTTCCCATCAAAAGCCTGCCCTGAGTGCCAAAGAACAACGTTTGAGTGGTGACGGTGGTCGTCCGTGGGGTTGGACCCTACTCATCAAACTTCAAATGGTAGGAATCACCGTTCCTATTGCAGTCTGGATTCAACTTTGGCTCACTGATCGTCTCATCGCCGTTGTACTGGATGGTGTTAAATCCAAATGGTCGGTAACAACCAGCGGATTGCCGCAAGGTTCCGTATTAGCGCCTGTCCTTTTTTCCATCTTCATTAGTGATTTCTGTACGGACTCTGGTAGCATTTCGGCCAAATTTGCAGACGACACCAAAACTGCCGCACTTGCTAACACACATGCTGACTTCCTCCTCATTCAAAACTCCCTCGATAAAGCCCTAAAGTGGAGTGTTGACTGGCAAGTGCCTATCAATACCAACAAAGTCACTGTTCTACCACATCGGTAGAGGAAATCCCCTTCTGTCGTATCGACTTGGTAACAATGTGGTCAACTCTGTGGACGTCATGCGAGATTTGGGCATACTTGTCGACTCCAATTTCACCTTCTCCAAACATGTAGCCCATGTGGTGCAGAAAGCCAATCGGGTCTTATACCAACTTTGGAGGACCATCTCTAGTCGTAAACCCGGAATCCTTATTCCCCTCTTCAAAGCTCTTGTCCGACCAATCTTAGAGTATGGGATCCCGTTTTGGAACTCCCTCTTTATCAAAGACTCAGTAATACTTGAAAAGTGCAACGTGTTTTCACAAAAAAAGTTCACAACATGTTCAACATAAGCTACAAAGCACGATTGCTTCAATTAAACCTTGTCTCTCTCAAGTGGAGAAGACAGCAAGGAAGTCTTATTCACATGTTCAATTTTCTTCATCACACGGGGATCCTCCCTCAAATTATGTGTGCCTAACATCCATTATAATGCCGTTCGTAGTTCATTTTCCTTTAGAATGATCAATCTCTGGAATAGCCTACCAGAGCACATTGTCTGCGCCCCTAGAGTCCTAACTTTCAAGTTCCATCTCGACGCCTTTTTTGGTAATGAAATGTAATTCAACTATGATGAATAACTGTGTGCCTTGTGGTTACGAACTGAAACTCCATTTTGACCAAGAATCGAATTGAAACACTGTGTACCCAATGATACTCTTTCCCATTATGTCGTTGGCCGGGAGTTGTCGACCCTTTTTGGTGTCCGGAGTTGATATAGGGCTATGTGATTTACTTTTGTCCTATAATTTTTTGAAATGCTAGCGTGCCTAGTGTTACTCTTTCTCAAAAAAAAGTTACTGTATGCTGTTGGCTGTGAGTTGTTGCCCCTTTTTGGTAACGGGCAATGTTATATCTTCCGACCGGAATCGGTCCACTTTTGAACAAACCATTTGTACCATTCGTATTGTGTCATTCTTATGAAACCGGCAATTTATGTCTTTGTTAAATAAATAAATAAAATTGATCCGTACATACATGCAAAATGTACCAAAGTGTCCGGTATCCAAAATGTAAAATTGTCTGATGAAAAACGTGTTTTTAGGTAAAAGTGTAGAGCAAATTACGTGATTTGTCGGATTTTGTCTGATGATGGTGGTTTTGTCGGGTATCGTAGATACCAGGATGTGGTAGATTTTGCATGCATGGATCCGTAACCAGGTTTAATCCTACTAGATTGTGCAGTTGCGTTCTCTCTATCTGCCTACAGGAAGCCTTTTGTAAGGATATTGGAACGGTAAATATCCTTTACTTTGAAATCTAAGCGTACAAAACGTAAACATGAAGCCTTCTACGCTTGCTCTAAACATTCAGCATTTGCCAGGTGCTCCGCATCCTGGCTGAACTACGCATGCAATGAGCCTCATCCAGAGGAGAGTGGTGGATCACTGTCACAGGGGTCACTCCCAAACTTGCGATTTGCTTCTTCCCCTCCAGACAGAGGTTTATACATAATTCCATCGCAAATCCTCTTAGGTCGTAGGCCAAGCCTCGAACAACTCTGCGGTTTGCTTGCTTCACGAGGGTTCCCTGGAACCCTCGTGAAGCTCACTTTTCGTCGTTGGATTTGGGTCTTCTTGCAATGTGTAGGCATATGTCATGGTGTGGAAGGGGATTGTTTTATTTGGTACTTTATGACGGGTTGTCACAGAATGAAAGTCTGTAGAATACAGTGACATCTAGCGCTTGCTTGTGGCAGCAGGCGAACATATGTAGGCTACAAAGTCATTTCTTTAAAAAAAAAAAAAAACAAGTCGCGTGCGTCATTCAAGAGTGAGTGAAAATTTGCTACGTCCTTGTACACATGTGATTAAAGCTGTAAAGTTTAACGATATCATGGATACTAAATGACGCAAGTTCGGTAGATTCGTAAGATTTTGTGTTGGTGGCAACCTCGTTTAGCAGACAAACGATCACGACGAAATGAGCGGTGATGTGGTTGCCTGACGAAGCCAGTCTTTCTGAACCCTTCCAACTCCAGAAAAACCAGACTGTCGATAATTTGCAAGGATATTGGAACGGTATATATCCTTTCCTTTGAAATCTAAGCGTACAAGACGTAAACATGGACTCAAATGTATCAATCGTAAAATGCAAAGAATAATTAAGACAGGTTTAACGAAAAATGGACTGAATATTCACCAGGGTGTACCGCTCAGTAGGGCTCCTCACATCAGCGATGTGACATTTTTAAATTGGTGACAGCCCGCCTTTAATCTCTTGTGATGTTTTAGTATTGGCCCTGCTGGTGCTACTGCTGGACTAATTATATCTGCCTCGCTTCTAGTGTTGGGCGATCCGGTACTAATATTTTGTTGACGGCATGTTGGCGCGATATTGGTGTATTGTTAACACCAATTGGTGTATTGTATTTTCCTTAGGTGTAACAAAGACCTATGGGTTCTCATCTCGGGCGTATCTGTTTTAAAAAGCAAGGTAAGGACAGTTTGGAGACGCCAGCATACGACAGCACAATTGTAGGCGTACAGATAGTAGTAAATCTTTATATTCGTGTTTCACATAATTTAGGATGTGGTTGAAACTGAGCTTCAGAAAAGTAATACCAAGTTGCTGGAGGGATTGTCATACTATAAGAAGCCAAGGTAGAGTAAACATTTTAGTTATATTTTTAAAATTTTTTAATAGTATGTGGAAAATATTTTTCAATACTTAAAGAAAAATATAAGATTCTTGACATGTGTTGCATATATATAAAAATATCTGATGTTTGTGAAAATCACCTTATTTTCAAAGCCTAATAGTGTTAATATATTGGTGGAAATTACAATTTCAGTGCAACATCTTATGCTGCCTTGGGTAAAGAAAAGAAGATAGATGGCGCACAGTTGGAATTTATTCAGAAGCTGAGTAAATTTTTGGTATTGTTTTTTTTTTCTTAATAATTTTCTTATCCTCTTTAGCGTCAACCCTTTTGAATGTCAATCTAGTAGCAGTCGCCACTTGGCCAGTAGGAGTAGACCTAACAAAGCACTCGCCATTTCACAATTTTTACTCGCCACATACCAAATACGTCTTGTATGATGCTAAGTTTCTCCAATTTATGCATTAACAAAATTGTGGAATTTTCTTCAACTTCAGTATTAATGCAGAAAATCCTGTTGTATAGCCCTTATAAATCTTAGCATAAAGCCACAAACCGTTCATCTATAACTTATACGGTTCTAGAGATACTTTTTTTAGTGGTATGCTCTATAGCTAGTCGCCTAAATTCCAAGTCGCCAACTATTGATATACAATCGCCAAATGGCGAGTAGCGACCGGCATTGGGAAGGGTTGTTTAGCGTTATCTGTAAGTCACAAAGTAAAGGGTTAACAAGGCGAACAGGCTTTGTGAACACACAAAAGTCACTGATCTGAAAAAAAAAAGAAACCCGACGTGTACTTGAAACTAGGACTTCCTGGTCCTCTAATCAGTCACTGCACTCGGGGCGGAACCTTGGCTACAGGCTCCAGTTGAGCTTAGTTAAACCTTTCTGAGTGGTCGCATATAACATATATACAAGGATGGGAAACAACTTACTGACGTGGCCTCCACACTAAAAATAATGCAGGCAATGAATCAACAATAAATCACAACCTTTACCTTGTGATTTATTGTTAGCATTAATATCTAGTGTGGATGCCAAGAAGCAAGTTGTCTTCCCTCCTTGCATATGTATGATTGTTACCTTTATGTCACCACTGAGGAAATTGTACAGTTGCTTAGCTTGTCTTTAGCCGGTAACCAGGGTTCTGCCCCAATAACGCATTGCCTAGAATGCCCGTCCAATAGCGGGAAGTTCTAGGTTAGAGTCCCAGTCGAGGCAGTTGTTCTTTCTTTCTCAGATTAGTGTATCTTGTATTTTCATATGGCCAGTTCTTGCAGAAATGTCATGAGATTTGAGTTTTTTCTTTGAAAGATTAAGCCAGAACTATTCCCGTTATTCTCATAATGTGAGCAGGATATATTTACATCGTCGGTCTCAGAACTAGAGTAGATACTGTCACCCAACCGATTTTCGATCACACTCTGTTCTGAGGAACTACGAACAATACAATGAATTTGATAATAGTCTTTCTGCCGTGTTGCCTGACATACTTCATAGACTCGTTGAATTTGTACTATATATACAGTATATATTTTTTTGATTTCAGGATCTTGATGAGCTTCAGTGCTACGATATATTCTGTTTGTACCTGCTATATGAATATAAAGGCTCACAACGTGGATTGCAGGTAATCCCTACGACAATAAAACAAAAGCTGGTATGGTATTTTTGTACAATTTCGCAGTTTATATTCGTAAAGAAGAGCCATACAGTCAAGCAGCCGAGTGTCAATGTCATTTTATTATTATATTTTACTAATTATTGTTTTAATGGGGAGCTAAAAAATATCCATCATGAGTTGGAGGATTCTTTATGCTGAGAATGTGGTTTTTACTGTAATGTTGGAATCGCATAACCAGATTTGTGAGTAAGGTATTTAAATTAAGAATTTTGATGTTATTTAGCTAGAAAATAAAGGAGACTGTAACCATTATGGTTGATGTGAAACAACTGTACATCATTTTTTAATTAATGCACACTCACTTTCTGTTCTGGCTTGCTCTGAAACCCGAACACTGAATAGAGAAAAACTTGCTCCTACAGTAACGCACGAATGCAGGAATACAACAAACTTAACGTTATAGGCTATAATCCTGTACAAATGATATTATTTAGAGTACAAAATTTTAAATGCTGGAGATGGGGGGGGGGGGGGCGGAGGAAGAGTCAGTAATAAAAGTTCTTAAAAAGCCCATAAATTGTTGATTCTCAAGCGTATCCTCTCTAGCGGTTGTACTGTTGGATAATACCTTTTTCCGCCGACCCCTGAAAAAAACCAATCCCAGCAACTCTTCCTTGTCACTTCTGGTCCGTCTCCATTTATTTCCGCTCTCTGCATTTCACCACTTTTGACGTCGGCTCCAACCCTTGCGGTTGTCGGCGCTATTTAGTTTGTGTTTTTTCTTTTTCTGACGGTTTTTGGGGAAGGTTTGTGATAATGGGTTATCATGCCTTCATTATTTTGTGTAACTACATTACGAGAAGGATTGACGATGTCGAGGTATGATTTTTTGTTTGTTTGTTGCATGCGCGTCGGGATTGCCGACGGCGTTTTGGTTAGGCCTAAGCCACGTAAATGTGGCTTAACGAACGTTTGGTTCGTGTTCTCGAAACTTGTGTGTGAATTCAAGTTGTTTACTTATCAGTGTGAGATGTTTAAAAAAAGGGGACATTGTGCCCGTAAAGTGTCTTGATGCCGTGGACTATGGGTCTGCGAAATTAGGCGTATGGCTGAGCGGCCTTCGGGTCGTGAAATTAGGCTTATGGCCAAAGTATCGGCGCTTCCGCGTTTGTTTTGGTTTTCTGACCGTTTGGAATTGGCCGGTGTGCGTCGGGTGTTTTCGTTTGGACCTGAAGTTCAGGTAGATTTGCTGACTGTTGTTAGGCTTTTGTGACCTTTAGTTCGGCCTTAAAATTTATTATTTTGCGGCCTAGACCGGAGCGTGCTTGTGACGGATGACAGAACTCGGATATTGATTTAATTTGGAAAATGGAGATTAAAAAAGTTTGTCGAGGTCTAGCAGAGGACTGCACGTTGTGTTGTGGAACATCGTTTAAAAAAGGCGGTGATTAATTATAGGAAAGTTTATGTGTCTCTACGTAGAAGTGACGTGTTTTCGCTTATTCGGTTACGTTTTTGCTTGCGCCGTTGTGTAAGGCCTGCAGCCTTTTGCAGCGAACTGTGTGGATTGGTGATTGTGTCAACATTTTTCTTTTTAGAATTATTTTATTTAAATTTTTTGTGTGAGAAGTATGGCGGTGCTGTTGGGCGTCATTAAAATTATGGTTGGTTGATTAACCTATTCTGAGTGTTTACAAATCTACTTCTATTTATTTATTTATTTATTTATTTATTTCTGTATGTTCCGTACACAAGGTACAATATAAGGGATATAAAAAACAAAAAAACAAAAAAGTTCAGAAAATACATTGGGGGCAACAACAACCAGAGGATTAGGACAGCAGACTATCCTCAGCGTCTTGCAGGGCTGCCATGCCCTGAACATGGTCGTGAGCACGTTGCCGCAAAATTGCTAGGTCCCTTGGTGTTCGAACTTCGCACCAGCCACCAAGTGATAGTAGTCCCTTTGCAACAGTGCCTCCCAAGCTAAAGCCCCAGCTTTCAGGGCCACTCCGACAAGTCTTCACTAGCTGATTGGTTGAGGACAGAATCGTTCTCCACAGGGCAGCCTGCTTCATCAGCACCGCAAGGTCGAGCGTGAACATTTTGCCATCACGACAGGCTTGATGGTTGTGACAGTGTCGAGGAAGGTGTTGAACCCGCTTAATCGCCCCATGATAAACGACAGCAAGCTCTTTCATGGTTGTTTTTCGGAAGTCTACACATGTTGAAATGCCGTAGAGTCCAGTAGCACGAGTCTTAAGAAGCTGGATTTTACATTCATCAGATGCAAAGCTGAAGGTATGTAGCACCATGTTAGCTGACCTACAGAACTCGCTACGAATCTTTCTCACATGAGCGTCATCAGTTAGGTCGGCTGTAAGTTCCACTCCAAGATAACGAAAGTTCGTCACCCACGATAGCTTGTGTTTATTCATTAGTAGGGGGGCTGTATCTTCTTTACCCCTCCCAAAAACCATTCCAACAGATTTGTTGGCATTGAAGGTAAGGCCCTTGTCGCATGTTAGGTATACGAGTCTATCCAACAGAAACTGAAGTGCCCGCCTGCTGGGAGCCAGGAGGACGATGTCGTCAGCGAAGGCAACGATGTTCACGGCAACGCCATTCATCCAACAGCCAGTTGACATTTTGGAAATGCTAGAAATTGCTCCATCGAGGACCAGGCAGAAGAGGAAAGGCGATAGGGGGCTTCCCTGTCGTACTCCACAAGTGGCCGTAAATGGGTCAGAGAGGTGACCTTCCCAGTTCACCTGGATGGCTTGTCTTTTGTAGCAATTGGCAATGAGGTCAGTGATATACGAAGGAAGCCCTCGCTGACGAAGAGCCTGAAACACTGAATAGTGAGCCACCTTGTCGAAAGCTTTAGCTACGTCCACAAAGCAAGCGTACACCCGTGAACCCGCTCTGCGATATCTCCGGATGGTCTCCTTTACAGTGTACACTGCCAGTGAGGTGGAGTGCTTCGTTTTGAACCCGAATTGTGCATCACACGTGGAAGTCATGGCTTTGATGCGACCCAGTATGACAAGGTCCAGGAGTTTAGCAATGGGACTCATTAGTGCGATGCCACGGTAATTGTCACTGGTGGTGGGGTCAGCAGTCGTCCTTTTCAGAATCGGTGTTAAAATAGTTCTGGTAGCAGGCTCTGGAGAATGAGCATGAGCAAGCGAGGCAGAAAGGATAAGGGCAATAAAACTATGAGCCACATGGCCAGCGAAGCGAAGATGTTCTGCATTTAGCCCGTCAGGGCCAACGGCCTTGTCCCTCTTCATGGCAAGTAGCAGGTGGCTAACCTCTCCAGGATTAATTTCCGGAGAGGGCGGGCATTCTGTCCTACGACTGGAATCGGTGGTGTTAGTATCGCTGGTAGTTTTGTCCTGCGGTGTCTCGGTGAAGATATTTTCGAACCTGCACTTCCACATGTTACAGATAGCACTTGGGCCATTAGCTCCATCGACAGTATCGATGGAAGGTCTCGTAGCACGCCCAGTCCGTCGAACAGCTGCCCAGAAACCAACATTGTCACGTGCGTGAAGCGTATCCTGTAGTGCGGCTGCCCGGAGGGCACGGTCGTTCAAGCCGCACCAGCGCAGAGCATTCTTGAACGTCCGTCTAGTGTCGCGGCGTGCTTCATAACTGGCTCCCGTTCCGGGCCTACCATCACGAACCCAGGTGGAATGAGCTTGCAGGTGAGCAGAGTAGAGGCCTTTGACGTGGTCATTCCATCCAGGTATTCGGCGTGCGCCTTTGGTCGTTGGGTGACTCGGCAGCGTCTGATGGGCCGCCTCCGTAAGGACAGCAACAAGCAGGGATGCCTCTCTGTCAGTGTCTTGACGGTGAGCATGTAATTCACACCTATTACTTCTGCAAGTCAATCCATCAGATGCTTCAAAAAGCATGAGAGCGTTTGATACATGATCGGCATATGCTCTTCTATGCTCAATTGTTGAGTCCCTCCAGCGTATTTTTGTGTGGCTTACCCGTGATGTACCCAAGGTTGGCAGCTGGGTGTCAGCAGACGGTGAAGCGAACGGCAAGCCCAAGGCGATGCCTAATGGAAGATGATCGGAGCCCAGGGTTGTTTCATCGATCCAAACCTTGACAACGGCATCAGCCATCCGTGTTGTACCGCAGATGTGATCCAACCAAGATTTTACGTCCTGAGAGTGACTAATGTACGTACAGGTGTCATCCGGCTATTGCTGTTGAGGCCTTAGATGTATGGTTTTTTTTGCCGGTGCGTTCTGGAAAGGATAGGTTGGCTGGTGAGGTCCTAATATGACAGTTGGCCTGTGGGGGCTTGAGGTGAGTTGACCAGTGAAGCCTTGAAGTGTGAGTGGAGTGGACATATGTGGCCTTGAAGTCGGAATTGGCAGGTGAGGCCGTGGTGTGCAGGTTGGCCTGTGAATCCTTGGTATGCAATTTTGTCCTGTGCAGCATGGCGGTGCTTTTGGCGTGGGAAACGGGGCTGTGTAATTGGGGCCAGTGAAAATTGCCGTGAGGTGGATTTGTGGCAGGGGCTGCCTTGATGCCAACCCTCTCGAATGTGAAGCCAATAGCAGTCGCCACTTGGCCAGTACACCTTACAAAGCACTCGCTATTTCACAATTTCTACTCGCCACATACCAATGACATCTTGCACGATGCATGGTTTGTTTAATTCATGCATTTACGAAATTGTAGAATTCTCTTTAACTCCAGTATTAATGAAGATAAAACAGTTACGTAGCCCTTATAAATCTGAGCATAACGCCGCAAAACGTTCGTCTCTAACTTGTTCGGTTCCCGAGATATCGCTCTTTGAGTGTCATTCTCTATTGCTAGTCGCCATTTTGGCGAGTAAGGCTAAATTTCAGATCGCCAAATGGCGAGTGGCGACCGACATTGGAGAGGGTTACTTGATGCGGGGTTTTTTGGCCGTAAGCCCTGCCTCGAGATGTGGTTTTGGGCCTGAGAGGCTTGCTGTGCGGTATGATTTTGCCCTGGGAGGCCTACCTGGAAGTGAAAGAGTTTGGCCTGGGAGGCCTGCCTTGAACTGTCAGTTTGACCTGGGGGGTCCTGTGTGGATTGGGCCTTGCGAGGCCTTGGTGTGTAATTTGGCCTGTTCGGCCTTGTAGACATTTTAACTTGAAGAGCGTTGTGATGTGACCTTGGCCGGTCACGCCTTGAGGGTGCTGTTGACCTGTTGGATAAGAAGGGCCTCTGAGGCTTTATACGTGTTTGTGGTCGGTGGGACCGTTGGAGTGTGAAGTTGGCCTGGGTGGCCATTGGTGGGTACGGTTGGCCTATTCGGCCTGTTTTTTTTGTTAGGTGGAATGGTCTGGACGGCTTTTAGTTTGCGTATTGGCTGTGTAGCCTCTGGTACGAGAGAAGGCTTTGTTGCCTTGAGTATGAGAGAAGGCTGTGTAGCCGTTGGTGTGAGAGCTGGCCGTGCGGAGTGAAGTTGGTCAGTGGGGCCCCTGGGGCATGGAATGGGCCGTGGGGCCGAACTGGATGCAGAATTTGGCCTTGGTGCGTACAGGACCAGTTTGGTCTTCGTGCATGACTTGAATGTGGTGTTTTAGTTGGATCTTGCCTAGGAGTGAGTCCGGCCTGTAAAGTCTGATGAATCTGACTGGTGGAGCCTTCGGTGTGACTTGTGGTGTACCGATTCCGGTTCTGAGTACGGTTGCGTGGTATCGGAACCGGTACTGGAACCGCTATCTTGGTTGGCTGATACTGGCTACCTTTCAAAAATCGGCATAGACCACTAAATCACTTGATATTGTCATCTAGTTTCCTTTTTCCAGGGGTATGCGATCGTTGGAAAGAATATTTTTAAGAGATCATGGAACAGAAAATTAATTTCAGTAGCTTAAATCGCCGTAAAATAGTGCTTGAGTAGATCTTGGATGAATAGCTAACACATTTTCGATTTTTCGTGCGTTTTTACTGGGCCACTTACCTGTTGACACCAACTTTTGTTGAGTAGTTTGCATCATATTACCATAAAATCCCATCTAGGATGTTAATATACTGAGCAGAAGCCGTTAGAGTTGATTCCTGTTTGTATAAGGATGTCAGGACTTTATTATCATTAAGTTGTTTCCTATTTTCTTAGCGATCACATCCTTGGATACCCCTGCACGCGCCATTTTGTTTCTAAACCTGCGGTCGATTGGAGTCAACATTGCATGTAATCAATCCGGGCTGCAAAAATCTTCAAGTATGCAAAGCTTTGCTAAGACTCGTAAGCATCCGGGCTGCAAAACATCTTCAATCATGCTCTTATTTAGCTTAAGTTTTTTAAAATTTTAACTAAAGTTTAAAAAAATTAAATTTAACACATCAAGAAAACAACAATTATAAATCGTATTAGCCAGGTCCAGGGCAGAATTAAAAAAAAATAATTTCAATTTTCTGGTTATTTCAAACTAGTTTTTCTTTGTTGCCAAAACATCTTAACCTGATAATTTAGCATTACATTCCTCGAATGAGATGTTCCCCTGGAGATTTCTTTCTTCTGCTGTGCAGCCGCCTACTTGCTTACCCCTGCTGCGCATGCGCGTGGCAGTCCTCCCTTATAAAAGCGACAGCGTGCACTCTATCGGTATTCATTTTCCTCCAGCGTACGTGTCGTCTAACGACCCCTCGCCGCCCTGTTCCCCAGCTTTCGTCCGGTTCTAGTCTCCCTCGCCCGCGTTCGGCTTACCTCACCGTCAACTGCTGAAGTCCGTACGCAAGCGGTTGATGTCATCTTCTCCGACGCTCATCACCGTTCCGGCTGGCTGCATCCGCACCAACGACGTCCCTTGGCTTTTGGCTTTCGGACTGAACACGCCCGTGTTGCCGAACGGCTTACCATCACCGGCATCTGCCGATGCCCGTACGCAAGCTGCCGACGTCAACCCTCTCGGAAGCTCATCGCCGTTCCGGCTGGCCGCTCCCGCAACTACGGCACCTCCTCAGCTTTGGCTTTTGGACGGATGACGCTCCCTCTACCGGCCTCCGCCCTTCCCGCCGACACGCCTCGACGAAGCTCTAGCTCTTTCGGCCGCTTCCCGTACCTGATTCCCGGATGTACCGCATTCCAGGTAACCCGTCTTACTCTTGTTTCGGTTTCGATTGTTTCAACAACGATCGAACTTGCTACCGTGCTTTGAATACAACAACTTGTCCATTACGAGTGAAGACCCAAGTTGGAAGCCATCTACATTCCTGCCGCTTTTCTCGACCGTTCCACCCCATGTATCGAGCAAAGATCAAGTCGACAGTTGCTGCCCACTGCTACTCGTCTCACTCGTGGCGAACTTCCACGTTTGGAGTGAAGAACCAAGCTGGATACCATCATCACGCCTGCCGCTTGTCTCGTCCATGGCTCACCCCACGTATCAGGCGAAAATTAAGCGAACAGTTGCTGCCCTTGCTGCTCGTCTCACTCGTGGCTAACCCCCAAGTTTTGAGTGAAGAACCAAGCTGGATGCCATCGTCGAGCCTGCCGCTTGGCTCGACCGTGGCTCACCCCTCGTATCGAGTGAAAATCGAGCCAACAGTTTTTTTTTTTAAATGCTCGACTCACTTGTGGCTAATCCCACGTTTTGAGTGAAGAACCAAGACGGAAGCCGTCCACACCTCTTGCTGCTTGTCTCGACCGTGGCTAACCCCACGTCTCGAGTGAAAATCAAGGCACCTGTTGCTGCCTACTGCTGCTCGTATCACTCGTGGGTTGCTACAACCCACGTTTGAGTGAATCAAGATGGACGCCGTTGCACCTCTTGCTGCTTGTCTCGACCGTGGCTAACCCCACGTCTCGAGCGGAAGAAATCAAGACAACAATTGCTGTCCTACACTGCTGCTCGTCTCATTCGTGGCTAAAAACCCACGCTTTGAGTGAAGAGTCAAGTTGGAAGCCATCTGCTCGTCTCTTTCGTGGCCAGAACCCATGTTTGGGTGAACCAAGACGGACGCCGTTTGCACCTCTTTCAGCTTGTTTCGACCGTGGCTAACCCCACGTCTCGAGCGGAAATCAAGACAACAGTTGCTGTCCCACACTGCTGCTCGTCTCATTCGTGGCTTTGAACCCACACTGCTCCTCGTCTCATTCGTGGCTTTGAACCCACGCTTTGAGTGAAGAGTCAAGTTGGAAGCCATCTGCATTCCCTCTGCTGTTCTGTCTTTCAGCCATTCCCCGCTTCGATACGCTTGGGTCCTCCCGGCTCAGGCACTGCCGTCTGGATCCCGTCGCCATGGCTTCCGCACCGCACGCTAAACTCTTCGGACCGTCTCCGTTCTGCCCATAGCCGGGACGTCGCCGTCGAGTCTGGGTTGTTGCTCAGCCCTCTTGCCTCTCCCGCCACGATATTGAAGTTCCACGTCTGTCCAGTCCTGCCGTGGAAGGAGTTGCGAACTGGATCGTCCATTGATGGCCCCTGCCTCCGGCTCCCTCGCCGTCTTTTGTCCGCTTCGCTGATGCCGTAGCAGTCACGTATTATGCTGAAGATCTCGCAAGCTCCCGTCTCTTCGTCCATCTGGATTTGGTCTGCCGACTTCATAAGGAAGGCCAACCGAGTCTTAAATTCTTGCCCCATGTACGCCTTACCCAGATGTTGCCACCCTGCACCATGCTGAAAGTCGGCCAGGCCTGCATCCCTCGCTCCTCACACTCGTTCGTTTTTCACCCGCCCTGTTCGGGTGTTTCCATCCCGCACCATGATGAGGATCAACCGAGCCAGCGTCCCTTGCTCCAAGCAACTCGTCTTTCACCCGCCTTGCTCGGGAGTTGCCGTTGAACCTTGACGAAGATCTGCCAAACCTGCGTTCCTCACCCTACGCACTTACAAATGACAACTACGTGAGCCTGCCATCTCTGGGTCTTAAGCTGCCGGCCAGGCGGCTGCTTATCTCTGCCGGTTCTTTTCCTTCGTCCTAAGTTATCGTGGACCCCTTTCCGTTGTTCCCGGGACCGCTCCACCTTCCATTAGTCCAGGCTGGTGCTTCACCCCTGCCTTTCGGTTGGAACCATGGCCGCGCCATCTCTTTGTCTCATACCGCCATTGCGGCTCGTTCTGTTGGCTGTCTTTCAGACGCCCTTCTCCGGATTTTCGCCCGCGGATTCTTGCAGGCCACCCGACTTCTGCTTCCTGGCCCGTCCTCGCCGATCATCTTTCGGCCCCACTACTGCCATGAAACCGTGAATTAGTTTATCTGATGCCGACACCTGGTCTGTCCTTCGGCCCGTCCCAGCCACCACGCCGCTGCGTCGCCATCTTCGCCTGTCTCCCAACTAGGGGCCCGCCTGACATCGACCCGGACCTCTGCAACTTCTAAGCCTAAACGTTTTTCGTCCGACCGACCTGTCTTCCCTGTGGCCTCTCCTCTAGGGCGACGCCTTGGGATCCCGATCCCTACCGGCCTCCACATCTTGCCCGGCACCCGTTGATGCGCCCTGTGCCGGTCCTGCTCCCTGCTTGCCTCCCCGGCTCGCTTTCTGGCCCTCTGCCGCCACTGCGTCGTCGTGGGATTCCGATGCCGGCCGAGCCTCAAGCGTCTTTCGTCCGACCATCTGCTGCCGTGGCTCCTGGGAAGGGCCCCACACCCGACCTTTCCCTCGACTGTTTGTCGTCCGACCTCTTCTGGGACGTCGTCATGTGTTGTCACCGATGCCTGCCAAGCTTCGGGTCCACCTCTGACCACCAGTCCATCCTGACGCCGCCCCGTCAGGTCTTGATGACGTCGTTGCCACTTCCCTGCGTTCACATTTCTCGTCCGCCTCACTGTTGTGGTGCCGTCCTGTCTCAGGGTGAAAGCCCGTCAAGCTGGGACCTCCTTTCCCGCTCCACGTCCCCCGTTCGCCTTATGGTTGAGCGCCTTATGGTTGAGATGCTGTCCCGGTCTACAATGGAAGCCCGTTAGGCTGAAAGCCTCTTTCCCCGCTTCACGTCTTTTGTCCGCCTTCCAGTTATGATGCCGTCCTTAACTAGATAAAGCCCGCTCATCTGGGAGCTCCTCTCTCTACCTGTCTTCCCGTCTACTGTCTTTCATCCGCGGCCCCTGCCCGCTCCGCACAGCGCCGCCAATCCGTCCGAAAGTTAACTCCTACTTTCAGCCGAGGAACCATCAACCCTTTCGGTCCGACTCCCCTCGCTCCCGCTCCGGCCAACGCAACCAGCAGGACCGAGCCGCAACTCCTGACTGCCGCAGATCCTCTCCTGCCTTCCAGCCGGCTCAAGACTTCGCCTCTTATTCCCAGCTTGACACCGTCCGGAAGTTAACTCCTACTTTTGGCCGAGAAACCAACAGCCCTTTTGGCCCGATCTCCCTCGCTCCCGTCCGGCCAATGCAACCAGCAGGAACGAGCCGCATCTACTGACCGCCGCAGTCGCCACTCGTCACCAGGGGGCAGAAGCTCCTTTCATTGAAACCACGTCACCTCTCGCATCTCCTGCCTTCCAAATTGCACAAGACTTTGCATCTTCTTCCCTGCTTGGCAGAAACTCAACACGGAAATTCAATCCTTCATAAAACACGGCTTCGGCCGACACTCTTGCTTCACAGCTGCTAACATCCTTTCCCCTGTGAAAGCTCTCTCCTCCATCCACGCAAGATCTTTCGTTCGAAGTCTCGTAGCTCTTCCTGAAAGATACAATCATCGTCTGCCACAAACCAGGACCAGCCCTTCGGCCGACGGTGCCCTTCACTCATCCAACCCCTTCAACCATTTGGCGGAGCGGAAAACCCAACGCCCCGACTTAAACCAACACAAGGCTTTCCTCTAACTTTTCGAAGACCACCGCAACTCTGCTTACTCCGCTCAATTAAGTTGAAATAACAACTAGTCGTATAACAACCACCCGGGTCTTTCCATTGTCCAATTTAAAAAAAAAAAAAACCTGATGAGAAGAAAGAAACCAACTTCTTCTCCTCACTGACTCGCATTCTAACGTATGGAACCACATCATTAACCCCCAACAATGCCTTCTGTCCGAAGAAATCTTCACACCAGCATTTTGAGGGAATCCATCGACCTCCATCTCACACAACCTGACGCACAGTTCGTGAATGTAAATGGACTACACCGGCTGCGACCTATTGTTGCAACCTGTACAGTAGTCAATCCCCCTTAAGCACGCAGAACGAAGCAGAAGCAAGCCAACCACGATGGAAGCTAAATATTCACGTTGGAAGCAAGCTAACCATTGAAGAGGACAAGTAACCAAACTTCGAGGTTCTTCACCTGTTCTGAACAAAGTGCGAAGTTTTCATTAACTTTGGGGGACAGCCTGCTTGCATCCCGGGGCGCTCATCAGGGCGGTGCATGCCACCAAACTTGACGAGGTCTGCTGATAATTCTAAATTGTCAGGTTAAGATGTTTTGGCAACAAAGAAAGAACATTTTGCCGGCCCCCAGCCAGGCCGGCTAAAAATGGTTTCTTTGTGCCTAAAACATACTTAACCTACTCCCGCCCTGCCTCCCCTCTCGAGTCACCGCCTGACATATTGAGAATAAAATGAATGCCGATAGCGTGCACGCTGTCGCATTTATAATGAGGACTGCCACGCGCATGCGCAGCAGGGGTATGCAAGCAGGCGGCTGCACAGCAGAAAAAAGAAATCTCCAGGGGAACATTGCATTCGACGAATGTAATGCTAAATTATCAGGTTAAGAATGTTTTAGGCATAAAGAAACCATTTTTAGCCGGCCTGGCTGGGGGGGCCGGCAAAATGTTCTTTTTTAATTCGACGTGTTACACGTCGAATTAAAGCGGTTGTGGCCAAAAAACGGGGGTAGTCGATTTACGTCAGCGACATCTCCTCAAAAACCAGACACATTTGTTCAATTCTGATCCGACGAAATTGAAGTATGTGGGTGGGTGAATTGCAGTGCGCCAGCGTACAAGGTATTATGCTCTAGTTAATTTAGTTAGGCCGGTTTTAGTTCGCTAACCTCTAAAAAGGTCTCTGAGCGAAAAACCGTCGTCAAATAGTACACGATCAGTGGCTGACGGAAGGCAAACATTTTAAATGATATCAGCACCATTAGAAAAAGGGCTTGGCATTAATCTTGGAAGCAAATATTTTACCTAAAAAAATCGTTACACGTCATGTAAACTTTTTTTTAAATTTTAAATCTAATTTTTAAATTAAATTTTTAATTTTAATTAAATTTTTAATTTTAATTAAAGTTTGAATTTTAATTAAATTTTTAATTTTAATTATATAACTTTGTATATATCAAAATTTTGTTTAAAAATTTATAAAAATTTGCCACGGCAGAACCCTGGACTCCCTGAACATAATTAATTCATTATCATTAATTTTTTTCCATTCGCTGTGGCACTTCCACGTGGTAATTGGAACCGGTATCGGAACTGTACGGAACCGGGTTTTGGTATCATGGTATCGGTACACCACTAGTGCAAGTGGCTGGTCGCCATGGTAGATGGCTAGGTGGACCTGGGTTGTGTTACGAATGTTATTGGCCGGACAATAGCCGGAATTTTTCGGTAGGATGTGGGCCAAGAAAATTGACAGTTGATTTGCGGGTTGTGTTGTCAACGGGCTCGGACCACTCCGTTTGGTGCCGTGTTGTGGTGAGGGCCAGGGGCTCCTGGCACTCTAATGGCATGCTCTTGATTTGTGTGGCGGATTGGAATGGTCCAGATGGTTTCCTGGGAGCCAGGTTTGTGGTTCGGCAGGGCATCCGATGCAGGGTAAGACTATTTTGACCAGTGTCTAAAACAAGAGCGAAGTTTGGCCTGCCTATAAGGTAGAGAGGGATTAGCACTCCGTGTTAGCCGACACGATTATGACTACACTGTAATGTGGTCTCGTTTAATACATTATTTAATTTTGCATCGCTAAAGTTTAAATTTGTGGTGCAAATTGCGATGCGATACCGCTCATTTCGAGCCCTGTGGTGGAGTACGAGTTGCCTTGGTGCCTATAGGCAGTATGCTTGGCAGGAGTGCCGATGGTCGTGGAAAAGACAGGTTGTGGATGCTGGGCATAACTTGCTGCCACGGTAGGAATTTTTGTTGTGGTACACCTTCTGGTAGGTCGTGGTTTGCACACCTACTTACGATCAGTCTATCCAACGGTGCAACTGCTAGAGAGGATACGCTGGAGAATTAGTCAATTCTATCAGAAAACTTACCTAGTTTTTGTAGGAGAATGGAATTCTCTTAAGTATTCGAACGTGCGGTTCTGCCGTGGGAGCCCACCCACCTCCCTTGCACAAGGTGTGGGCCTTTGTCAAAAGTGGTGAAACTTAGAGAGCGGAAGTGAGTGGAGACGGACTGGAAGTGACGAGGGAGAGGTGCTGGGATTGGTTGTTTTTTTTTTTTCAGGGGTCGGCGTTAGGAAAAGGCGTTAACTAAGGCTGTACCGAACCGAACATGGCCGAACAGAGGGTGTTCGGTCTTTCAAACGCAAAATACCAAACCGAACATATTTTCACTTCTAATCAACGGATTTTGATGTTTGAATACATCATTTTGATGGTTTTTTCGCCAGCTTTCTATTGGTCCAAACACAAGTTCCTAGCTCTAACGGTTTAGCAGTTATAAGAGAAAATGTAAAAGTAGTGGAGATTTTTTTATGTTTAAACATAGTTTCAACATCTATGGACTTAACAAGTCCATGTGAAAATACGTACATTTGTTAAGAAACTTGTGCTTTCTTGAATCTTTGTGAAATAGTTCTTTTACATTTTAGTTTAAGATAGATTGATTTGGTACATTTTTTTCCGGTTCGGAACTGTTCGGTGTTCGGCTTATTTAAGGTTTGTTCGGTTCGGCTGACTAATTCTCGTTCGGTACAGCCTTAGCGTTAACCCAACGGTCGAACCTCGCGTTCGGATTAGAGAATTCCAATTCTCCTACAAAAACTAGGTAAGATTTCTGGTAGAATTTACTAATCAACAACACTTCTCCTTGTTAGGCTCCCCATTTTGTTACTTTTTGTGCCACAACTGTCCATTTTAAGGTCTACCAGTCACTAGGCCTAGGGTGCAAATGTATCCATTAGCCTTCTCTTCAGTGAGCACCTTGATGAATACATCAGCCAAATTTTCACTTGTGGGGATGTACTCGTTATTAGGCCTCTGAATGGCACTTCAGGTCAATATGTTTGCATCTCTCAGAAGTCACTTTGTTTTTAACTAAACAGATTGGTCCTTGGTTATCAACCAGCACAGGTATCGGTGGACTCACATAGTGTCCCATACTGAGCTCGTTGAACATGTTCTTTGTCCACAGCTCCTTCGCAGCATGTTCCGTGACCAAATATTCGGCCTTTGTTGACAGAGCTGTGATTTCCTGCTTTTACTTCTCCACGAAATAGCTGCACCGGCTAGAGTGCTCGATTAGCCATTGTGAACTTGTTGTCTGTAACGTCTTGTTCCCAATCAGAATTGGAGTAAAATTTCACTGGCCCTCCTGTTCGTCAACAGTCTAGGCGCATCATGTGCAGTCTTTTGTAGCTACCACACGTGCCGTAAACACCTTGCCAATGTTCTTCAGTGGGCTCTTCATTGAACTGATACATGCAAGCTGTCACATAGTCAAGTCCGGTATTGTACCATGAGCCAGATATAACAGGATGGCTATCACTTCCTGGTGAGGTGTCTACAGCTCTCGTGAACTCTCGTCTTTATTTCCCTTGGTGACCTTCACACCAATCAAAAGATCGGTAACCGCCGTTTACAGTGGCTTATTGTCAACATCACGAAGAATCAAGAAGAATAACACAGGACCACCTTCAGGAAATTTCACCAGTTCTGCAATAACCAGTTCTTGCTGAACTGGTGAAATTTCCTGAAGGTGGTATTGTTATTCTTCTTGATTCTTCGTGATCTTCACACCATGATCAAGTGGGGTGGATACCGGCGTCATGTCCAATATGCCAAATCTTTAGAGGATTTTCCTGACGTAGGCTTCCTGTATCAATTGTGTGTGAGCAAATTTCCTTTAGCTTTCGTAGAACTCATTGAATCTGTTGTGTATCTTCTCTTTGAATTTCCTCAACCTTTCGTAGTTCTCACGAGGATGTAGTTATTATCTACGAAGATGTTAGTAGCTAACTGTGTGTCATGTAGTAGACACATGGGTCTGCAACGGATTCGCTTGAACCTATCTGCTTCAGAAAAGTGTCTTAAGCGCTAATGACATTTCTTCTGGATTCTTGTAATCCGAAGATGGCCAGTTCTAGTTTACACGCATGGTTTCCCTTGTTTTTCTCTGAATGGTGATGGATGCTTCATGAAGATCTCTTCCTTCTAAGTCCCATTCTGGTAGGCGGCAGTGAAATCCATTTGGTGAATATCCCAACTAAGGTCTACTGCTAATGCCACAAGTGTTCCGACCGTCTTTAACTTCATTACTGGTGAGAAAGTTTCCTTGTAATCTAGGGCTAGAGCCTTGAGTTGCCAACTTCGCTCTGTAACATTCTCGAATTCATCGTCTTGGTTATACTTCTTCTACACCCATTTTGACTTGATTATTTTTTTTCCAACTGGCCTTGGAACTAACATCCATGTATGATTCTCTTCATGGTTAGTCATCTCGTCTTTCATGGCCGGTTTCCATTCTTCAGACTCGGGATTTGTTCAGAGCTTCTTCCAATAACGGTGACTTAGCTTGATTGTTCTCAAACGACTTCATAAGGGGGCATTGCCACTGCCTTACTGTTTAAAAAAAATATTTTGGCAACAAGTTTTTTCTTTTGCCGATTTTTACAGTAAAACCCAGCAAGCCATGATGCAAATTTGACAGTCATCTTATTTTAATAAATTTTTCTCAAGACCATGAAATATGTTTAAAGCTTTCCTTGGCATACTTAACTTGATGCCAAAAAATTTGTGGGAATAATATTTTTATGCGGAGATATTTTTTACTTGTGTGGCGGTGTGTGCTTAAAATTGTCTACTTCCAAAGCTGCTTGTGCCCCTTTTAACAAAAGCTTGCCCCTGCTCTCTCGAGGGTTTGTCCATGACACTGGCTTAAAGTTCTTATTTGGAATTATTTTGACGATCCATGCAGACTCAAAATCAAATCTATAACTTTGCATAGCAAAAGAGTTCTGTGCATCACACATTGTTTCATGACTGGTGTCTGTACTTTACTAATAAACATAATACATTCTTCTATTTTCAGAGCTGTTTAGCAGTTGACCGGCACATGCAAGCTTTAATGCTAGAAGTAAGCAACTACTATCTAAATAAAGTGATACATGTTCCAACAAAATTGTGGAAGTATATTCTGAGGGTCTGATTGAAACAAAGTAAGAATTCTACAAAAGATAGATCTACCTGCCCCCGAAAATATTCAAGAAGGGCAACTGCTGATAGCCTTCGACTCCTTATTATAATTTTCATTCTTTTTTTTAATTTTTTTTTACAAGTAATAGTTATGTATTAAATGTGTCGGCAGACGTTGCCCACTGACAAATTTCTTCCAAATTTGCAACTTTTTGGCAATTTTCAAACAATTTGACATTCCTATGCACCATTTTAATTGTCCTGATAAGACTTTTACATTAGTTAGCAAAAACAAACCTGTAAGTCGAGAAGTCTTTTAGTGAAAACAGCTAAGCAAGTGGTTATCGAAGAGTAAAGAAAGTACAACAGCACAACAGCAAAAAGCGTGCACAAAAAATAGCAAAGATTGTGTAATTGTTTATACAGACTCTTATTTCATTTCGGAGATACGATCAAGATTCAAATCAAATCAGATAATTATTTCCAAATCTTCATTATTTGACTAATGATCTAGAATAGGGATCGACCGATTCCGAATCCAAACCAGATCTGAAGCTGGATCTTTAGGTTTCGGATTCGGCAAAAATTTAATTGCATGGACTATTTTTCGATAATTTCACAAATTTTTGGCCGTTTTCGACATTCCAAAAATCCAATATAGCATTCGAAGCGTTTTTTCACCAGCTTCCCAATGGAGCTAATTTCAAATGGCTAGCATAAACTGTTCAGAAGTTATCAGGGAAAAACCAATGAACAAGTTGTGGAGATGTGTACTCGAGTCTTTACACTTTACTTACTTTGCTACTTTACTCAGCTGGAGAGAAAATTTAGTCTGTTTAAAATGTAAAGGGCTGAAGCAATCAACAAAGGTTTTATTATGGATTCGGTTAGGATCCGGATCTGATTTGCCAAATCTAGTAAATTGTCCGAATCCGATCTGGGTGTGGTAAAAGTAGATTCGGCGATCCCTAATCTAAACATTGTTGGCTCAAATCGTAAAACATACTCGAGTCCATAATAAAGGCTTGCTAAATCTTGGGCACCCTTAGTGTCCTAGTTTTGCTACTGTGTTTTCCTTACCCTCTTATAATTCACGGCGATTTGTGTGTATTGATTAAAGTGGACAACCTCGCATGAAGCCAGATTACCTGCAGAAATTTTTGCTTTACTGCAATTTTGTCGCAGGGGTAAGCAGACTGTTCTGCTCGTATAGGGAAAATCTTCCATAAGCTGGTAATCTGGTTACCGGGTCGGTCAAGGACTCTTAGCAACAATTACACATTAAATACTACGCAACCACATCTTCCGTACATGGTTCTGCTGTTGGATCATTTCGGGACACTTTTTAGTAAAACCATTAGTGTTGTGTCTGTTTCATCTTTTATGAATTGGTTCGGTTTCGGTTTATTTTGCAAATCAAGACCTCGTTGCCCCCTCCCCGACTCAAAAAAAATTTTGCAGGCGATACATCTTGCTGTATATTATCAACTTTTTGACAAATACATCCACACACTGCTAATGTTAGCAGGTTTGTGTGATGGAATACTTGACATTTCTGTGTCAGCATCTTCTCCATGAGAGTCCATTGTTTATGTGATGATTTTTAAGAACCCAATGCTGTGTTGACGTTTTCCCAGTGCACGTGCGGATGTTTTGTTTGATTGGTTGTCTGGAACACGTTGGCTTGTATAACATTTTGAATTGAGACAAAAGCATCTTAGGCAGTGCTTATTTTCTTACTATCTGCAACATACTTCAGTAATACAGGCTGGTCCACTAAAAACTGACGACCCAAAATTTTCTAAGTCCAACTTTTTTTTAGTTAGCACTCCTCATAACCAGGAGAGGACAACTCAAATCTAATGACAGGAAGATTTCTGTCCTCTCCTGGTTCTGAGGGGTGCTAAATAGAAATATTGGACTTTAAAAATGTTGGGTCGTCAGTTTTTTGTGGACCACCCTGTATGCGCTAAAATCATTATTTTTTGCTTTTCCATTGCTTTCAACACCGGCTTGGTTATCGGTCCTTTGTTGGCTGTGGTCCCCTCCTTCCCTACCTGGGTATGGGATGGGTGGAACCAAGGTTAATAGTATAAAAGGTGATGACGACATAAGAGCAGGTAGTTATCATTGATTATCACATGAACGATTATTACTAAGGCTGTACCGAAAACCGAACAAACCAAACCGAACAGAGGGTGTTCGGTTAGGTCTTTCAAATGTAACGGCGGATGCTACGACGGCTGAGGTGCTTGTAACATCCCCGACATCTAAGACCTGTAGGAGAGCGATGGGGGAGGGGGGGGGGTAGAGTGGGGTAGTGGAACCTTGGGAGGAGGAGTGACTCGTCCAAAACCGGCCAGGCTGTCACTACCGGAACGGGCAGGGTAGCTTTGCACTCTGAGTGGTCAGGGAATTGAATCCTGTGACCTGGTTGGAAAGGAGAAGAGCAAAGGGAATTGCCGATTTTTGTGAATTGAGAGGCCTTAAGAACTGAGTTATGAACTCGCAACGTGGTTAGGTCTATAAATTAAAACTACGATATTAGGTATCGCAACTATTGAAGGAGGGGGGGGGGACGAAGTGTTTGCACAGAATGTATAATTTTTTTGCTATGGAAAACATATCTTATTTCTGGATGTTTTAACAGAAGGAAGATTCAGCTATAATTGCATTGGGATTTGTGGGTGGCCACCCTCGGCGATTTTCGTAGCAATATTTATAAACAAAAAGTGGTGTCCGGTAAAATTGCCGTAAAATCTTTTAAATGTTGAGCACCATGGTTGTGTTCAAGGGGCAAGCTAAAATAGTAAAAGAGTAAGTAGTTAACGTAGTGAAAAATGCTAAAACGCATTTAAAGTTGGGGCATTAACTTTGCAGTGGCAGAACTTAGTTATCATGGAAATTTTTCATATAATTGTGCGTGCTACAAATCAAATAAAAAATATCACATTGTACAAGTTCACATCCTATTTATGAGGTTAAGTACCTTTGCAAAGGAAACCCCTCCTATTCCACAACTAATCTAAGCTAGGTCGGCTTTATGCCTATAAAAATCGAAAAGCAATCATTACAAATGTACAAATTGGTTGGAGTTACGATGACCGGAAGTGGGTGCGTCGCGGCACAGTTTGGTGACTTTTTCTTAAGCTTGTAGCTGGAGAACCAGAAGGAAATCTTGAGTTCTGTTTTCGCAGAATGGAAGAATAAAGTTGTGGCTATTAAGAAATTCTATGATGGGTCAAGAAGTTGGAGGTTGGACAAGTCAGGGGCGGGGAGGCACCAGACTTGGAGGAAAAAAATCAGAGTTCATGAAAACGAAGTTTCCCGGAGGTTTTTTTGACAGCTGGAGTCCCGGTATCCTCTCCAAAAGGGTTTTAGGCCAAAAAGCCCTTACACAAATGCAAATACCAAACCAAACATAATTTCACTTCTGAGTCACAATTCCGAGAATTATGGAGAATTATAATGCTAAACTTCACAACGAAGACACCTTCAATGTCTTGCGAATTTTCAATGGCAAATTGCCATCTTCCTCGGGCACTTTTGACAAAGTGTCGGCCTCTACACCTACATCGTTTGCTACGAATTTATAACCGCCATCATCGTCTGCTACGAATTTGTAACTTCCGCTCCTCGCAGCCTTCCGTATTTCGTGGGCAGCGAGTTCACTAGCTCATCAAGCTTCCACTGTCGGCCAAGCTGTTGTTTTAGGTCCCTCCCAATGATGTTTTCAACCCAGGGAAATGCAGGCCCTTGAATGTTCATCAATGATGCACCTCCAATTTCATGCAATCGTATGGCTATTGAATCTAAGCATCTCAGATGCCTGTCATTATTAGAATTTGAAGTCTCTAGCGTCCCTGCTTTCTCCTATCCAATATTATTCTTCGACTCCATGCAATGAACTGCGATACCGTTGTCTTCCTTCCCGTTTCTTACATTGGCCATGTGTTGCCCCATTCTTGTCCTGACTCCCTTCCTTGTCTCTCTTATATATAACGGTAATATTCTCCATAATTCTCGGAATTGTGACTCAAATTTGATGAACTTTCACAGTAATATGACGAGCGTTAATTTCACTTCTAATCGACGGATTTTGATGTATGAATACACCATTTTGAAGATTTTTTCGCTAGCTTTCTGATGGTCCAAACCACAAGTTCCTAGCTCTAACGGTTCAGAATTTATAAGGGAAAATGTAAAAGTAGTGGAGATTTTTTATGTTTAAACAAAGTTTCAACATCTATGGACTTACAAGTCCATGTGAAAATACCTACATTTGTTCAGAAACTTGTGCTTTGGTTAATCTTAGTGAACTGAGTTCTTTTACATTTTAGTTTTAAGATGATTGGTTTGGTACATTTTTGTTCGGTTCAGAAGTGTTCGGTGTTCGGCTTATTTAAGGTTTGTTCGATTTGGTTTGGTTCGGCTGAAAAATTCTCGTTCGGTACAGCCTGAATGATTACAAGAAGGGTTATAGACGGGAGTGAGTACGTGAAGATGGCTAATGGGACTAGTGTTATCAGCGACTAGATTGGTTAGGAAGAAGAAACACATAGAGATGATTGGATGTAACTTCATTGCTATACCAAGTTAAGGACTGCCTTACTACAGTATTGTCAATTAAGGTAATTAAGTAAGCAGTTAAAGCTAATTTATATTATAAGATAGGACTTTGATATATTGTTGCGTTTAACTGCATGTGAGACGGATCTGAATTAAGCAAGAACCCTTAGACTCAGTTTAATTAGGCGGGATTAGCTTTGGATTAATGTAAAACAAGTATGCATTATTTCTAGAATTAGTCCTTCCATTAGATCCATGGTCACACACTTGGGGGCTCGGCCGTGATTTGAATAGGATTCGAACCCGTGTAAAAAAAAATTTGAGACGTTAACCGTGCCTTGAACACCGTCCGCCATTTTAGTAAAGCATACCACACATATGGAGACCCGGTCGTAAGATGAATGGGATTTGAACCTGTGACATTTTTTGTGATGTTAATCATACAGTAGAACCCGCTCGTCGTTTTCACTGTGCCTGGACACACGTTAGGAAATCA
Source organism: Lithobius niger (assembly GCA_023313725.1). NCBI lineage: Eukaryota > Metazoa > Arthropoda > Chilopoda > Lithobiomorpha > Lithobiidae > Lithobius > Lithobius niger. The sequence continues at coordinate 214,911 of JAHWFP010023504.1, forward strand.
GCCGTGATTCTTAATTGGACTCGAAACTGTGTGGACATTTTTTTTTTTCAAGACACGTATTGTGCGGTTTAGACGTGATTGGACTCGGAATGGAACCCGGCGACTTTTTTTAAAGGATAATGTGCTAGTGCGATTTCAGGATACTTAATACTTTATGTCCGCCATAGAAATTGACAAATTTGTGGAATTCGTTGAATTTCTTTCGTTTGCACACGTTAAAACTCTCCGACTTGCATCCCGCTTGTACAAAATGTAGAGAATTACAATTTTGAATTTGTTAAATGCACCCCTATTCCTGACTCGATCGCCAAAGTGTTTCGTACTTACAGACAACTAGTGTTGGGCGGTATACCGGTTCTCACGGTGTACCGCGGTACCAAAAATGCAACGGTACCAAATACCGTGCATTGTTAAAATACCGGTATTTGTTTTAATATGAAAAAAGGCGCTAAAATTATAACAATAGTTCAGTCTGTCATTGTGTTGTACAACTCAAAGCAGTGTAATAATCAGTTAAAGATCAACAATGGTAAAATTGGAATTCTAAACAATGTTCAAAAGTGAAGCCAAATTTCTGTAACTTTGATGCTACAGTCAGAGTAAGAACCAACTGAAAAATAAAATTGAGGGCAGTAGTCTATACTTGGTGATTATTTTTTATGTGTATTTTTTTGGAAGGGGGGAGGGGCTACGTAAATGAAATTGATGATTCCATTTCCAACCTTAATTAGTTTGATTAGGCTACTTAAAAAAAAATACCGTTGGTACCGGAGGTACCGAAGGAAATACCGCCAAATTTTTAGAACCGTTAAATACCGAGTACCGCGATACCTAGGCTGGTACCGGCACCGTCACAAAAATTTCGGGTACCGCCCAACACTACAGACAACCTAAACATCGTCAAGAACTTAGAAGCATGTCTAAATCAGTTTATTCAAAACATGTTTCACTTAATACTCCCCTTAACTTGTAAATTATTGATTGGCGTAACATTTAGAAGATCTAAGAGGTAACCCTACTGTCAACCTCGCCAACATTTTTGCAGACACTCGTAGACTTCATTTCTCCCTATCTAGGATGAAACAACATTACGAGAACTAAATGCAAAATTTACAGTTAATGTATATTTTCATAGGCAATAGAAACAAATTTCAGCCTGCCCTTCCTGGGGGGGCAAATTTATGTTTTTTTTTTTAAAATTGACAACTAAGTAGAATAAATGTAGTTATGATTTTTATTCGGTACTTGTTTAATAAGATAGATGAGAACAAAACTATAACATTGAAGCACCATTACTGGTGAATGAATCACGAGGAGCAGTTTGCTATCCACCACCTAAACTAATACAGAATGTGCCGGAATTATGAAAGCAAACACGCTACATTTTGGATAAAACTTAGCAAGTTCACTTATCTTAAATACCTCTAGCGGTTGTGTTGCTTACGAACTATAAATGTAGTCAAATGTTCCTTGACTGATCATTCAAGAATAACACACAATATTTCCCTCTCTTCATTCTGGCAGTCACTGATAGCTAATGCCATTCGTATAAAGACGTTGAATAGTTTGTTAGGATATTATTATTTTATTTATTCTTTTCTTGTAAGGTGCTTAATTATGGTTCAACTGTCCATGCACCATCACATGCACATGGAGTATTATAATATGCGAAGTTGTCAAGTTACTTCACATCTGCTTAAGAGAAACTGATTTTTGAAATCGGTTCGGTTTCGGTTTTTGGGTAAAACTACCACGGTTTGTATTCGGTTACTGACTCGGCACTAAAAACCATTACAAGAGAATTGACAGTTTTGTTTTCTATAAAGCATAGTTCTACAGCAAATAAGCTAACCATCGTTTACTTTGGATATGGAAAGTTCAGAATTTTACAAGGAATGCTCAGATTCAAAATAGGACATACTTAATCGTATTTCGTGAAAATGGCACAAGGAAAACACGAGCGGTGAATACAATAGTCTATGGTACTGACCTGCGTTGCCGTCTGCGAACGAAGATGGCAGGACCAGAAACAACGATGTAAACAGAAATAATCACTTAACTGTGAGAACCTAACGAATATAGGAGGACTGAATATTAACATCTTTTCGTGTTACATCCTATTGAAAATACGCAAAATACGATTAAGTATTTCCTATTTTGAATTTGAGCGTTCCTTGTAAAAATTCTGACAGTTCTACAGGTTGCAGGGGTCGCAGCATTCCTGCTTTCGTATGGTGTCAAAATACTATTCCTATTGATTCACATTTTTTCTCGGTTTTTGTTTAATTGAATATTCTTTAATTAAAATATAAGCGAAAATATGGTTTTCGTAAAACACTTTATTATTAAATTATTTTTTAAAGAAATGATGAGTTATATATATTACATACTTTCTTCGCAACGTAGTGCATTTTCAGTGTACGCGTTTGGTCACGTTGCACTCTTGTTTTCTTAAAAGCTTGACTGCTTACACCAAAAAGACTTTGGCGCTACAAATCTGGCAAATAGAATGGTAGAGGCTGCTATAAAATAAACTAACTGATACTATAGATTTTTAAACAAGAAACAAATAGAAATAAAAAAAAAAAAATTACCTTTCTTCCGCAGGGGGGAAAAAGATGAAAGCAGGCTGACTTGAACAAATAATAAGTTGGAGCACTGATTTTGTTTCAGTCATATAATTAACATCTCATTGATTAATATCTGATACTTTGGAGTGTTAAATAGTTAGGGTTCATTTATCACAACCTAGTGTTGTGAATTTTAACCAGTTTTGAATTTTAATTCAGTTCCTAAAATTCACGAATATGTTTCCTGATTATGTTTTTCATTTAAAAAAACTTCCTGTTTTTTCCTACCTTTTGGTAGAACCTCTTCCAACGGTACTATTAACGTTTCTGCAAATCTTTCCATATTTATGCTCATTCTCGAACACTAAATACCGTTCGGTATTCGCAAATTTTTGGTTCCTTTGAAGGGGATGTCAAGTCTCTTCAAAGCAATCAAAAATTTGCGAATTCCAAACGGTACTTAGGTGTTTGAGAATGAGCATAAACATGGAACTGGCTAGTGAATTTTCTGAAAACTCATTCGAAATCGATGATTTGACATTTTTAAACTTACTTTTTCTTGCAGCGGTTCTTGCTTTTGTTCCTAATTTTTGTGATTTGTACTGCGACACCTAAGCTTTTCATCCAAGTTACATTATTTCAGCCTGTAATGTTGGCAATGTTGTTTTGCTGGTTTCTGTTGTTGGATTGATATTGTTTTTAATTACAGATATGGAATTATTATCATAGTGAACGAATCTACCTTTTGCTGTGTGTGAAACACATTGTCAGCCACTGGCTTGATGAAAATCATCCATACAATGTAAGTTAAAAGCGGTTTTTGATAAAAAAAAAAAAAAATTCAAGCACTGATTAACACCATTGATATTGGCAGCCAACCTTGGTGGTAAGGCATTCCTGTCCCCAAACCTCTTACGATCACCATTCCTTGGCCATATTATGGAAAAAAAAGTTACATGTATGCTAATTGTGGCTGGCAGTTAGTGACCCCTCAGTCCTTGCCAGACACGTTGCTATCACAATAAATATTATTATTATTATTATTATTATTATTATATCTGACTCTGATATGTAGTCGTTCGATGTTTAAAAAAGTAAAGTAAAGCTAAGTTACATTCTTCATGCAGTAAAAAAAAAAAAAAAAGATAGTAAGTTTTACGAAAAACCCAAAATTTGTCCTGAAATGACTTTTGGCTCATCAGTTCGAAGTATTTTCGATGTTTTAATATCTTCTGCTTAAAACAGATTCCGATGCTGCAAAAACTCTTGTAATCAAAAAGGTCAATTTCTGATGTCCGACTCCATCATTGGTGCAGCTCTAATACAAGTAGTGGTGCAGCCTTATCTACGGTCACCTTAAAAGTCTGTTGAATTCTATTAATTTTACTGTGAGGATCAAAAAGGATAAATGCTTTATTTATAGACTAAAAATAGATGACTAAAAAATCTCTAATCGTGATGTACGTCATAAAACGGATTTGCTACCAATGACTGGGAGATGTTATTCGGCTAGTGGGAAGGGGAGGAGGGGTCAGTTAAATTTTTTTATGTGATTGACTGATTGTGAAACATAAAGCAATAGTTGTGTGCAATAGTAATTAAAAAAAAATCGATCTGCTTGTTCAGCCCAAGATATTTAGATTCTACAGTGAAATTTCATGTAGATTCTTAAAAAAGGAACTAGTCTTAATGAAATTTAATGCTCTACAGTCTTTCGTAGTCAAATTTCAGCAAACAACCGTACAAAAATTCTTTTTAAATATAATATTTGCTTAATTTTATACACCAATGATAGGAAATTTGTCAACAATCTTAGCCATAGGTAGACTCGTTTGCAATTTTCGTAGGCTAGGTCTAGGCTCGACCACTTCTCATGTACAGTACCTTCCAATGAATTAAATTTAGTCCCTTCCAGGAATGCTGCAGTCAGCATAATTACATAACGAAAATTATACAGGCGGTTGAAGCGTTTTTCGGAGCGGCAACTTTTCTTCTGCTTCGCCACCAAAATTTCCAAGTTCAACCACTGCCTTAATTGGTCAGTCTCTTGGATGCAGGTTCCATTTGGGAAGCGAAGAATTCATCTTGCACTGGTTAGGTACAGACAACTGGAAAACGTCTGAGGGGCCTTTGCTGTCGTATTGTAGATTGCACGACCTTTACAGTTTGTGGTTTTGTGGCAGACTTGTCTGGAGAGTGTAACCAGTGGAGTCTTTCTTAACGAAACCAATTATGAACTTGTTCTCTCCAGGGATGCATCCTTTGAGGGCAGGGGAGTCGGCATCGTAAGCAGTTTTTTGGTCTTGGGAAAGTGGTCCAAACGCGTGAAGTTGAGGGTGGTTGTGGGGATGTCGGCCCAGATCCGCTACGTCTAGAAACGACTTTACCCACCTCCGCAATGGGTGTTGGAGGGGGTGGGGAGGCGCCTTTACACAGTTGTTGCGCTTCCCAGCTCAGCTGAACATTGCGGCAAGTATTCCCACCGGCTTCGGCATGGACGCTACATCCTGCGAATGTCTTTTCAAACATGGGAGATGCCAATGGTGGATCCATTTGCCGTTGTCGTAAACATGAGATTTACGCAGCGTAGCTCGCCCCTACTAGAGGATGGTGCCTGGATGGCAAATGCCTTGACAATCATTTGGAATGGTCTCTGGAGTTTACAAGTGGAGGAGGGACATCATTGATCTAATCTGCACATTTTACGTCCTGATTCTGTGCTAACAAAAATTAGTAAGGGTTCTCACTTTAAACAGCAAATTCTAGATGGTGCAGACGTAAAATGTATATAGTGTACGTAGAGTTTTGAGATCTAACCACATCAACAAAAGTTGTTTCCTTTTTGACCCAGAATTGACTTAGCTTTTCTTGCTGCCGCAAGCCTGCTACGTTTCAGATATTCAGTGGATAGTAACTCTTGCTTGGTAATCGCTTGTCATTCAGGAGGAATTCATGATGTCATGCTTTGAAATCCTGTGAATTTTCTTTTTGAGCTACATGCAAAAAAAACTATACTTAATTACGTTTGTTGTTGAATCCAATGTGAAGTAACTAAAATTTATCTTATTGACACTGATCCTATTTTGACCTGTCCCAGTTTGCGCATTGACGTTATGCAGGTCTTCTTTCAGTATCTTTACATAACTGGAGAGTTTTCTACAGATGTTTTCTACAGATGTCAAGTCGTCAGCAAACAAATTAAAAAAAAAGAGCGAATGCAATGTGGAAAGTCATTAAAAATTATGAACATCATTGGTTCCAATACCATATCTGGAGAAGTCCTTTTGTTAGTAGGAAAACAGTTTTAAGACAACACTATCAAAGCTACACACCGTCGTCTGTGACGTAGCAGAGTCGATGTGTGATTCGCAATATGCGACAGTACATCGCGGACACTGGGAGGCCACTGTGGACAAATTTTGGTAATATATCACCATCATTTCGACAGTTTTTAAATTTTCCAATGATGGGAAGGCCAAATAAATACATTTAAGTTCAAAGGAGTTATTTAGTAAGAAGCATTAAACGTACCTTAGTTGCCTGAATTAATTTCAGGTTTTTTTTTTTTTTAAGTCCCTAGGTCTGTTCTGGGATTCGAACCACCATTGACTTGGTTTGGAGAGGAGGACGCTGACCACTGGGCTGTTTGCTTGGGATCCCTGCGGACCCCCGCACAAAGCTGGCTGTGCGTGTAGGGACCTTTTTATATTTTTTTTACGTTCAGTTAGTTGTTACAACCTGGCTACACCACGTGACTAACGGTTAAGGGTGTAACCACGATTTTTGGGGAATAGTTTTTCCTCCAATTGTTGTTGATGGTGGCAGGAAGTTGTGCGTGGCACGGTAAAAATAATCATGGAACCACACGTATCGCTGTCCACAGATATTAAAATTGGGATAGTTTGCTGCTATGATCAATACAGTCGAATACATGCTTCACATTTCTGTTATTCCTACGGTCTTGTATTGTATTCATGAAATGAGCTGACTTTGAAGGTGCAGCAAGGCCTGTCGCCGTACATTCGCACATAGAAGCACTTCAAAAATTATGTTGCGATCTCCAGACACTTTGCGGTTGCTGTCATATTGCAGAATATCCAGTGTACAAATTTACTTTACACCATCAACTTCAACTACTTTTAACTCATGGCAGGCCTACACCTACACTATCAGCTTTAAGAGTCAGTGTGTCACTAACTTGAGTTGTTTCTATTTCCCTGTAACTTTTATTTGTGTCTGATTATCAATGCTTTCAGGAATTGTACAAACGTTTTATAGAACCTCTGAAGGAGACTGGTGTACTGATGGAAAAATTGCTAACTCAATTTGAACTGATTTCTGGGATTCCTGTTCCTGCAAAGGACACTCACGGACAGTTGATGGTAAGTGACCATTAATGCTGCACAAGTAATCTGCGAACACGGTCAGAATTTATTGAATAAATTTAATTTTTACATAGAATGAAAGCCAAATCTCGAAGTGGGCTACATATAGTCTGAAAGAACAAGTAAGTGTTTTCTTGTTATTCCACGTTTCAATGCTTGGACACAGTTTAACTTTAGCGTTATGGTACAATGCTACCTTTATCATTATGCTACCCCTGAACTTGTTTAAAAAGGCAAAAGGAATATCCCCAGGTAGAACTATATTTGTTTGCTAAATTTCAACCTTCATAACCAAATAAGCAATATAATTCATGATTTAAATGACGATATAATATATGGTGATAAGAATTTGGAACTACAGGAGTACCTATCAATTTTAAGGCCTGGCTGATGCCAACTTTCACCGATCTGATACGGTCCGATGCTTTATTCACCTATACTGATACTTCAATGCAGTTACTCCCAATAAAGTAATGTTTCTTTCATATTTCAACTGTTTCAAACTGTTTTTGGTTTTTACGCAATACGTTGAGAACGACTGTTGCTACCAATCTGTAATCAACACCATTGGAAAGCATGTATGCCTAATCCCCCCTTCTTTAATTTCTAATTCTATGGAACACCCATTAGCTCCCTAGCTAGACTGTTTTGCCTGCAGTTTGTTATAAAAAGAGCTTTCAAGCCTTTACTCACATTCAGATTGCTTAGTTAAGTAGCAGGAAACATTAGTCTGCATCAGCACATGTTAGTCAAGGTGATTAAAACATAAACAGAAAATATCGGTAAGAAAACTGAACGTGCTTAAACAGCATTAATGCTTAGTTAGTTCCTGAAATACTAGTCCCTAACTGAACTACCAGTATTGATACCGATCAGTGGCAACAATGACCTAAGAATTTTTTTCCATGCTCTACATCGACGATATTGGAGTCAACTGTAGAAAAAGTGCTAATGTTTTTCCAAAAGTTAATTTATCAGGATTCCTACCAAATATCTGCACGGAGTTGGTAAAATAAAATCACAAGATTGAAACTTGTTTTGTATGCACTTAGCAGTTTATTTTATTTAAGCTTGGAATGACTTTCTCCCATTAATTAGGCATTTGACACTTAACACTTCAAATTGTTAAAATCTTAAGATGTTTGCTTTAGACAGATGTACTGCTATCACTTAAAAGTTTATGTTGCTCAGACAGTATGGCTTGTGGTTTGAAGTCCCAGGCAAATGCATTTTCAATGAAACCAACCTTCACGAATGTGAAATGTGTGGCACTCGCCATTTTGCCAGTAGATATTAAAATTCATTCACCATTGTCTATTACTTCCTCGCCATGTATAAACCTTTAGCATGTGTGTTGCTACTGAATATTAAAACATTATTTGCATAATCTAACTCTCCAATTAGGTAACGAGACTAGTAACAATATTGCATGCTTGGTTGGATAGCCCTTGTAATTCTGCACGTAGCAATGCAAACCACTTGTTTCTAGCTAGTACCGTTCCGAGCTATGACAATTTGATCATGAGGGTTTGTTCATCAGTTGGTGTTATGGCCGGTAGGACTAGAAATAAAGTTGCTTGCTAACTGCTGAATTTCCCTCGCCATTTGGTGAGTGGCGGCCAACATTGGTAAAGGTTGAATCAAACAAATACTTTAATTTTAGTGGTATTTAGGGGATTGTGCTGTATGGACAGTTGTACAAAACTATTCCTGTTTTCAGTGTGAACTTTTACAAACTATGCTACTTTATCACAAAGACATGGAATGCACTGTTGATATGTTCAAGCGTCAACTGCAGGTTTTTCAGGTAAGCTGTTTTTTTCTTACTTCCTTGTGATTTCAAGGTACACAATTAACATTATTCAGGGATGAAAATTTTCGCTAATTCGCAGATTTCTGCGTTTTTCTGTTAAGCGGTACTTCTTCAGTTTTTTTTAAATTTTGATTCTGTTTTTTGTCTTGCCTTTTAGTTTATAGACACTCTTCCTTCCACTCTTCGCGACCTGTTGCCCAGCTTTAGTGTTACCTGATTTCTACTTCCGGTTGTAGTTTAGGCCTTGCAGGGAGTTTCTCTGTCCCCACCAACGAAACACTTATCTTCGGTGTGTTTTGAAGGTTTTCTTTTTTTTTGTTAAGGCTACTTTTTTGTTAGAGATGTGGGAAGTACTGGACAGAGGCCATGACAAACTGTTAGTCTATTCGATTTGGCGATTGTAAATCGATTCAGGTGGAATTGGTTAGAAAAGGCCGTTGATAACTCCGGAATGGCCCGACGAATAGATAAAGTGGTTTCTAGTTGCCGCTCCGAAAATATAAACTACCTGTAATTTTTATTGCATTCCGTTCCTGAGTGCTTGTTACCCTGGAGGAATAAAAACTCTCTAGATACGCCCAGCTCGGTCACCCACCTGCGCATGCTTGGCCAGGCACGCGCGTGCCCTCCATAAATGGTGTTACGGCGTTAGCAGCCATCTCTTTTCCTCCAGCCTCCGGCCGCGACACACCGCCATTGTTAACCTCCTTGCTTCAGAAAGCGTTCGCGAAAACCTCTGCGTTCGTCAAAAGACCACCTACGAAGAAACCATTCACCCACTCTGCGTTCATCGACTGGTTCTCTGCCCTCCCCTGAAGTACGCAGCGCTCGTCGAATGCCCACTGGAAGAAGACTCTCGCCACTGAAAATCCGTCGTTCTTCTTGCATCTCGTTCACGTTCGTCGAAAGCCTACGTTCGTCAAAAGCTTCTCTAACCCTTCCCCTGAAAAACGAAGCGTTCGTTGAAAGCTCATGGGAAGAAGTTTCTTGCCGCGTATGGCGCGTTGTTCTTCCTCATTTTGTTTACGTTCATGAAACCCAGCGTTCATCGAAAACTTCTCAAACCTTTCCCCTGTAGTGCAAAGCATTCGTAGAATGCCTATTGCAACGTGACTCAAACCACTAAAGGCGTGTCGTTCTTCAAGCTTCTCGTTCACTGTCATCTGCCTTGCCGCCGATCGTCCATTCACGAACCTTCACCGAAAGCGCAAGTGGAAGAAGCCTTCACCGAACGGCCGTGCACTGCACCCTTCACTGATTGTACAAGCGTTCGCCGAAAGCTTAACTTGAAAACCATTCACTGAAAGCCTTCTCTGCTGGCCTTCGCCGAAAGCGCAAGCGGACGAAGCCTTCACCCGGTTGCACCGCACCTTTCACCAATTGCACAAACGTTCGCCTAAAGCTCAAGTTAAAAACCCTTTCACCGAAAGCCTTCTCCGCCAGGCTTCTCCGAAAGCGCAAGAGGAAGAAGCCTTTACTGAACGCCCTTGCACCACTCTCTTCACCGATTACACAAGAGTTCGCCGAAAGTTCAGGATGAAACCCTTCACCGAAAGCTCTCCCATTTCCTTTCACCAAAAGCATTCCGACTTCCTTTCACCGAAAGCATCCAACTTCCTTTCACCGAAAGCATTCCAACTTCCTTTCACCGAAAAGCATTCCGACTCCTTTCACAATGAACTCTACGGCTCAATAAACCCCTTCACCTCCGAGCCGTCCACCATGAACCCAAGGATCGTCGTCTCACCGCCATCAACGTTTCTAACAACGTCTTCGGCCTCATTAACTCTAGCTTTCATGGATTTCCCCGTCTTCCCATATTTGACCTGCTCTATGCCCTTGATGCAATCGCACTCCACCCCTCCCTCCAAGGAAAACAGTGGACCTTCCACAGGATTTAGCTTTGAACCACGGGAACGCTACAGCTGACAACACCGAAGCTCTTCTAAAATGGCCTTCTCCGGTGCCTCCCCCGTCAGCCTTCACCGAACGCCCAGGCACCGAACCTTTCACCGATAGCACAATCGTTCGCCGATAGCTCAAGTGGAATAACCCTTCGCCGAAAGCATCTTGCATACAATGGACCAGGCTTATGAACCATAGTTCGTCGCTTTGTTTTAGAAACGACACCCAACTTTGCCACTCTTCACTCAACAACTTGTTCCCCACTTGAACCCACGCAGCTTCAACCGTTACTTCGAGGTCCCTACGCTTCGACTTCTTGTTTGGTTCTCCTTCCATGTCACCATTTGTCGAAAGCCAATGCCCGATGAGAGCCTTGCATTCGTCAAAAGCTATGCGTTGGCCAATAGCCTACGCTCATTGAATACCAAACGTTCATCAACTTTCAATGCTCACCGAAAGCCTACCCTCTCGCCCTTTGCTGTAAAACAAAGACCTCTCACCGATGTCTCTATGATCAACCCTCTCCGGTGAACTTTAACCCTTTTTGGGAATCAACACTGACAAGGGAACGACTACCACACCCCCACAAGCCGCTACTCGTCGTAAGCCAACACTTGTTGGGAGCGAAGCACTCAGCAAATGCACTACGCTCGTCAACAACCTGACGTTCGCCGAATGCTCCACGTTCGTCAGCCACCCTGTGTTAACCGATAAACACATGCTCTTCGACTACCCAAAGTTCGCCGAAGGCCCTTCAACTCTTGCTAAAGTAGTTCATCATTCAGAGTCCTCTCGTCGATGTCCCTCATCTAGAAGCAGACAATGCTACACTTCTGCCGCTGTCACCTCATTCTGGCCGACGACTCCTTACCCCACAGGCCCCTGATTCTGAACTTCTAGCTGCGGACTTCGCCTCCTGCAGCCCTCATCAAACTAAATCACTCTGATTCCATTTCATACTGTTTCCTACCTCAAAACATTTCCATCATCACGTGCTGTCACCTCCATCAACAGCATGTTAGCTGATATAGGGGTCGACCGAATTTCGGTTTCGGTTTCAGTACCGAAACCAGCAAATTTTCAGTTTCGGTTCTAGTTTCGGCCATGAATTTATAGTTCAGTTTCGGTTTTGGCCGAAACCAACGAACCGGTTTCGGTTATGGTTTCGGTTTCAGCTAAATTAAATGCTGCAGTTTCGGTGAAGCCGAAACCACTGCTGCCACCTGGCAGTAGCAGATAGACTAACTAGGCTGTAGCTTAAGAGATCCAGGTTTCATCTGCCATGCCATGCCAATAAATAATAAATACAATTTTTCTTTCAATCCGAATTTCACCATAATTGTAATGGCTTCGTTGCACAGAGGGTTTTTATATTTTCCAGCAAAGCTTTTACTTATTTTAATGAAGCGTTTTTCTGGGTAATGGTTTTAACACAAATTAACGGTTTTAAAATAAAAATAAAAGGCTAATGACTAAAAAAAAAAATACAGACGAAAATCCTTAAGTCTTTTTGCTGTATTGACAGTTTTTGTTAAATTCTGAAACTTTGTTATTTGTGGGGTGGAAGGGCGTGTGTGGATTTTCTCAGCCTAGGTCCAGAAAATGGATAAACTGGGCTCTAGACTATAAGTCTATGAAAAACCATCATACACTCATGATTTTATCCTTGCTTTTTGTATAATTATCAAAACCGATATTATTCAGATTAGGTTTTGGTTCCAGTTTCGGTAGTGGTTTCAGTTTCGGCCGAAACCGATTTACTGAATTCGGTTGTTGTTTCGGATTCGGCCGAAACCGATTTACTGGTTTCGGTTGTGGTTTCGGATTCGGCCGAACCCGAATTGCCAGTTTTGGTAGTGATTTCGGTTTCGGGCGAAACCAAATCACCGGTTTCGGTAGGGGTTTCGGTTTCGGCCGAAAGTGAAAAGATCGGTTTCGGTCGACCACTAAGCTGATAGCCACTGTCACGCATTGCCAACTGATTCCAATGGAAAACTCAAACCTTTCGTCCCCATTCACTTCTCACTAGATCCATTCATGTTGACTCTTGGGACCCACATCTCATCCAGCACTTCGCAGCAACGTACCACGCTACACCCTCTACACTCAGTCACCACTCCACCAAATCCTAAAGTGACTGCTGACGCTCCACACCATGGCACGACTAGCCATACACCCAGGGATGTTGCCCAAAGCCACGTTCTCCAATTCTCACTCCCTCTTTAACCTGTTATTGACACATCTCACCACTACGTCATTCGTCAAGAGTTGCTCACGACCCCTCTTCAACTTGCGGGCAACTGGATCATACACAGATCATGCACCCACTTCTCCCACCACTCGGGTCAAACACTGTTCCTTTTACATCTGTACTGTCTACGGAACATCCAATTCTTCATTAATATTTGCTTACGCTTTCACACCCCTCTGAGGTCCGAACCTTGCAACATGTCATAATCACACTCCACTCGACAATCACCACCTCGCTCCAGACTGGACTAATTCACGCTAACATGCACTGCTCTGCCTTCAAACCCAAGAATCTATCGGATGACCTTCATCCGGAACATTCTTACTGCAATTTGGAACCCTCCTGCTGAAACCTATGGAACCGTGCTTCTGTTCTCGTTCTCTAAATGCTTCTCTCTTCCACACCGGACCGAACTCTGCTTAACGAAAAACCCTTAACCTTACCATCCAGTAAACCATGGACTTCACCCGAAACCCTTCAACCACCGCAGTCTACACGATATCCAACTGCTCGGAAATCCATCCTCATCCTCCAAGATGGAACCCTATCAGGATCGAACACCAAGTCTGGCATACCCCAAAAAACCTTCAACCTCAAACCCCCCTTCCCCCCCCCCCCCCCACGTCCTAAGCCAACGCTGGAATCTTGAAACTAGCCGAACTTCGTGACCAACTCGATTTGGCGAAAGAAAGTTCCCTCCTCACTCTGACGGCCTTGCGCACTGAAGTCGGTCATGATTTGAGAATATTGCGCCTGCAACTAATCCACCTCAACTCGGTCACTGGGGACCCAGCTCTCACCCTTGGGAACTCGTCATGACGGTGCCCGCCACCTATATTGACGAGGTCAACTAAATGCAGTAAAAATTACAGGTAGTGTATATTTTCGGACCGGCAACTAGAAAGCCCAATTTTACCTGGCAAGGAGGTCAAAATTGGTTTCTATTGCCTGAAAGAAAATACACACTACCTGTAATTACCCACCTAACCTTCCCTCTCGAGTCACCATCATGGCCGACATATTGTGAGGAAAAGTAGATGGCTGGCTAATGCCCTAACACCATTTATGGAGGGCCTGTACATGCTTAGCCGCGCATGCGCAGGTGGGTGACTGAGCTGGGTGTATCTACAGAGTTTTGATGCCTCCAGGGTAACAAGCACTCAGGAACTGAATGCAATAAAAATTACAGGTAGAGTATATTTTTTTTTTTCAGGCAATAGTAGCCAATTTTGACCTTCTTGCCAGGTAAAATTGGGCTTTCTTTGAGGATGAAGGCCCAGTAAATTTTTGGCCTAGCTCATGTTTCAAATTTTAGGTAGATGCAGTAGTTTTTTCGGAAATGGTGGCAGAACAACAAGAAGTAAACAGTTTTCAAATTTACTCAAATTTACGTGGGGCTTCCTACTTTTACTATTGCACAGAATTGCTTAATTTTTAGTATAAAAATTCCTTCCATACTTATCTACTGTCTGGCCAAGTTTTGCCGAAAAATGTTGAATAGGAACGGAGATATTCATTTTTTAGGTTTGCTAAATTTTGCTGGAGTGAGGATTTCATTCGTATACATACGCTGCCGCGTATGATAAAAAAAATAATAAAAGCTCAATTTATTCATTTTCAAGTTTAGCCTGCAAATTGTTTTATTTTTTGGTGGTGACCTGAATGTTGGGGTCCGAGGGGGGCGGAGGGCGTGAAATATTTGGGGGCATCAGTGCCCGGCTGTAGCCCCGGCACTGAGGACATCTGAAGGAAAAGAACTACCACTTTTGGGTTAAGACCATTGGAAAGCTGGTGAAAAACTTTAAAAAGAGTGCTTTACCAGGGCTGCCCCGCTCAGATAGTGATAGTGAGTGTTTTTATTTTTCGTTTAAAAAAAAGTTATTTAGTTTATTTTTATTTAATTTTTTCCACACAAACCTATGTTAACAGCCAACACGATTCATGATCAGGAAGGACAGGAAGTTGACACCAATTTTTGTCTGCCCTGGAGAGAGTGACTTCCGTCGTGAATCATGTTCTCCAGGAAGAACAGAAAATTAAGCCAACTTAGTTCAACTTCCAGAAAATGCCACACGCGCTTCCTGGTGGTGAATCACGTCCGTTTTGAAGGTTTGTGTGGTTAGAAATTAGTTTTAACTGTGAATTATGTTGTAGTTTGGAAGAGAGACGATGGAATAAACTAAATTGTTAAATATGTGAGAATAAATGCATTGCGTTTTTTCGATCACGTACGTGAATGATTGAATGGCAAAAATGCACAGAAGTTCACAATGAATTCGGTTATGGAACGTTTGTGTGCTTAGAAATTAGTTTTAGTTGTGATTTATGTTGAAACATGAAGGAGAGAACATGCAACAACCTAAATTTGTGAATAATGAAAATATTGAAGCATTCACAAATTACCTAACGTTTGGAGGGGAGGAAGGGGTATGATGAAATGTTACGTAACATACTAACCTTCATAAAATTATTTTTCGTTATTTTTTTACTAAATTTTTAGTTAAATTCTTTTAGCTAAACTGTTTTTCGAACATCTGTTTTTATGACTTTAACTTTTTTTTCAAAATCACTGGTATTACTGTTATCACCCGCAGGTATTAAGTACAGCTCAAAAATAGAATACAGCACCCCCCCCCCCCAAATGTACTGATCAGATACAGGGGAGGGGGGTAAGAAAATGTTACGTATCTTCAAGGGTCACACCAGGTGTTAAACTGGTGTTACAAAGAAGGGCGGGGAGGGGGTCTAAATTGCTAGAAAAAGGGTTAAATAATTTGTGGTGCTCCCTAATTACAAAGTAATGCACTACATTGAATCCTGATCATGTACGCGATTGGTTGCATTATCACCGGTATTTTCGTGATAAAAAACTTTTCCCTGGAAAAAAGTTAATTTTGAAAATAAATAACAGTTTTTACAGTCGTTTTGATTAGTCCCGGTCAAGGATAAGTCTGCTTGCAAGATGTCCATTCTGGCATAAACAGAAGCCTCTGTGGATGTTTTACCTTCCATGACAAGCTAGCCGAGGTTGCTTGCTGACAGAGAGGAAGAATCTTTGGACAGCTATAATCTGTCCAGCAACACTAACTTTGTTCCATCGTCTGCTATTACGCTCGCTGTGTCTGCTTGTAAAAATGAAAGGGAACTCCGGGATCGACATTTATTTTGTTCAAACGCAAGTCAAGTCTGGAATTTACCATGGTTGCACCACTCTTCTTTGAAGACTAAAAATAAGGGAAGCAGAACGACTTTGTTGCAGTTGTTTTAAGTGAATGATTCCAAGTGCATAGAAATAGGCAGTTCGTGCCATCGTCATGTAGAGAGCAAAGTTCCCAATAAACGCTGTCGAAATTATATTCCCGAAATTTTCGGCTTGAAGCGCAAAGCCCCGAGGGAGTTTTAATTGCCTGACTCAATGATATTGTTCAAACGAGCATCTTTATCCATCGTAGGGCAAATAATGCGTGGCGACAATAAGCACAAAACTGGTACGGGTGTTGACACCTCCTTGCCCCAAAGCAAAATGAGGAAAATGGCAGTGCTCCTAACGTTATGAAGTGAATGGAAGCAGCGCCCCTAGCAGGAAGCTAAGTGATTATAATTAATATTATTGGGAGAAAATTAATTTAATTTATTTTGGGCATTGAAAAGCATAAAATAAGCGATTTTAGCATATAGTACTGAAATACTGAAGGTTAGTATTTTGCAGATAGTAAGAAAGGTATGTTCATCTTTGTTACAAATTGAGTGTGTTACTTCATTTTCATTTTAGCAAACCAATTTGTGTCCAAAAGGTAATGTAAGTATGTTTGCAAATGCGTCTATTCAAGTTTCCCTTTTCTTCTTTAGCCACAAACATGTAACTTTGACAAGTTCGTAAACTATGTAGCAGCTTATTGCATGTTGCATAGGCCTGCACAACTAATAAACATTTGTTTATTTTCTTAACTTAAATTATTCAGTACCAATTTTTAATTCAAAACCATTTGCTGTCTTTAATACTTTCATGCCTGACCTTTTTATTTTGAATGAGCATTACAGCCTGACCGATTTTGGCATTTACCAAAAATATCATTTCAAGCTGTGCAGTGGAGCTCAAGAATTTAAAATATAGTCATTTACCTCAGAAAAGTATGCTTTAAATGGTGATGCATTCAGAAATTTTTTACAAAAATTAGTATTGGCACAGTAAGCAGCGAAACAATGTTGAAAAACTTACAAAAACGCAAAAGTTCAACATTGTTGGCCGCCATTTTGTATTCAGCTAAGCAAGGCACCTTTATTATAACTTCCAACAAACATCATTTCACACAGCTTTGACTAGTCAGTGCTGCCATCTGACGACTGAAATGTGCACTAAAACGTTACCTAACAACACTGCGTGAAGAGCAATGGACGTACTGGTACGTTGACTTTAGCATAAACCACAAACATACAGGACAAACTGGTACGTCCATAGGCAGGCAGCTGTGCAAACGTTCAAGGTGTTAGGTGTTAAAGTGTTAAACCTCCTTTTTTTTTCTTTTATAAAATAGAAACACGGTTTTGGGCGAAGACAAAGTTTCAAGAATTTTTTGGATGATGTTAGTGAAGCTTTACTTGAAACCATCAGGTTTGATGCTGTGGCCTTCTTGAATTATGAAAGTAATTTTAATAAGTAATTTATACAGATTTTTTTTTCAATTTGCAGTCAACTGGAAGCTTTAATTGTAATTGAGAATATGGAACTTGAATGGTTGTCGGAATGTCAAAATAATAAGTAAGTCTAACAGTTCTGTGCTTATTCTCTTAATGCTACTTGGTTCTTTCTAAGGCCACTTACAAAAAGAAAGTTTTTTTTAGCCTTTTTATTAAAAGTGTGGGGGTGGGCAGTGTTTTACCTTGTTATTCATTCACTACACACTTGGGCCCAAATAAGTATACAGTTGTAAACTGTACGTAATATATAAATTGATACCTGTGTACTATACACCTTATTACGGCGGAAAGTGAAAAAGTTTTTTTTTAGAAAAAGGCTTGAGAAACAAGTGAAAGTTTCATACTATTTGCAAAATGCTTCCTTGTAGTACTACCAGAAAGCCAAATCCTGCGGAAACTTTCGTTAATGGCTCCCAAATCACTCAAGATAGTTCGTCCCTCCCACATTTTAAGAGTTAAAATTCCATTTTTCTTTTTTTTGCTAGAGCAGCTGTGCTGAAACTGATTATTTATTATTGCATGGGTTCCACTTTTTTCATTTCAGCATTGACGCTCATTATTTATTAAAAGATGATGCTACTTGGCGGGTGAGTTGTAAAATGCCAGAAGACATAATACTTCTATTTTAAGCCTTTAAATGTGTGTGTGGTCCTGATTTTTTCACACTAAGTGTTAATAGGCTGGCTGTAGTTGTAGTTGATGAACCAAAGAAAATGTTTTTAACACTATCTCGTTTCTTTTATTTTCAGCAACTCGACAATCTCATGTGCTCTTTTGGGCTTTTGGTAGAGCACAGTCCAGTTGTGTTAGGTTGGATGCTAGTCCGTTACATTTATCTCCAAGGCGAAGAGTTAACTGTCACAAAACGATTAGGCAACACTGCCGTTCAACACAATGTTTTTAAATACCTTCACAAGATCTTGAGCCAGCCTTTCTTTTCAACTTCATCGGTAAATTCTGCCTCTATTCCTCTCCTAATTACTGTAAAGTGTATCAGCGGTGAACTTATTTGCATATACAAAAACAATACCTAAATTTAAAGATGTGAAGTGCTATGTGGGTGCATTGTTTTTTGTAATACAGTAGACTGTCAGAATAATACACCTCTGGTGAATAACAAATTTACAACGAATAAATGCAGCAAACATACAGCGAATAAATTTAGTTTCTGATTACATGCTGAAAAGCCATTATTCAATGACCCTTCCGATAAGGAACAGCTTTGTAAAGCAAACACTTTTTCAAGTGTACATCTCTATTCACGTATCAAAAGCCACCTTTGTACTGAACCAATTTTAGATAAATTATCAGCTAATCTTACTTCTGGACACATTTGCAGAATGATCAGAACTGGTGTTTTACTATTTTTTAATGTGTATTACGACCTGTACGCATGTACCGGAAGTTATGAGCGATCTTACGGTGTATGTGTTTTGCGCACCTGGCACTACTTCCTGCTTCTTGTGGGACCGGAGCAAGCGTGTTTGATGACCGCTCGTCTTCTTTCTTCTTGTGCCATGAGTGGCAAAAAAAAAGCTAAACCAGCTACCAGAACTAGAATTAATTTACCATTCGAGTCAAATTCTAATTGCTGATTGGTTAAAATGAACTGGTCACAAACAAAACCAAAATCACCAACCACAAATCAAAAGAGTGTGATTGCAATATGGTATTTAAAAAAAAAACGTTTCCAATAATAAAAAAAAATGTCCACAATAAATTAAATTAGTTCTCTTATAGTTTTTTTTATACTCTGTGTTAGGAATTTTGATGTTAATTAACAAAAATTTGCTGTGTGAAGATTTTCTGTATTAAGAAATCTATACGACGAACTTTTTTTGTGCTAGTTTCAAAGTTGTTATAACGAAGGTGTACTGTAACTTGGATTGTCAACAATTGTTGCATTATTGCTTAACAAAAATTCGCTGTGTGAAGATTTTCTGTATTAAGAAATCTATACGACGAACTTTTTTTGTGCTAGTTTCAAAGTTTGTTATAACGAGGGTGTACTATAACTTGGATTGTCAACAATTGTTGCATTATTGCTCTATGATTTCACTCATAAAAAAAATTATGGTGGGGTGTCGTGAGGAATTTCGAAGGGGTGGGTATTATAAACTGGATAAAAAAGGCGTTGGTATTGATACGGCGGTATTGCTAGTGGAAGTTTGTCTAGCACTATCGGTGTACTATCGTGTTTCCAATAGTTTCACTAAAGTTTATAGATTCTCCTTTGCAGAAATGAGGCCATTCAAAAACCATGTGGTCGGCCATGGGGTGAGGGGAGGTCGGCTATCGGCCACAAGTGACCACAACGGTGGGAAGGGGGGTTCCAAATAAATCGCGGGCTACTGCATTGAATGGAAAGCCATTATATACAATGGATTGGTGCGTTTAGCATACAAGAGTTTGTGTATACCATCGTACTCAGCTTTACATTGCTCCTATATTGTTCCTACATCGACCTTAACGCATAATGCGTAATGCAGCTTGACTAAATGTATTTCATGTATTCGGAGTTTTAATTGGACTTATATGTTTTTGACACGTGTTCAGAGTTTAAAAGATGCATTTGTAGCTAGGGTGGCAACGTGGCCTAGGGCCAAGGCCCCCCAATAAAACCTTATTGAATTGAATTGAATTAAATTAACGTCTGGGCCCCAGTCAACTGAACTGCATAACTGCATATCCAGCACAGTGGTGAAAGATACCGCGACTTGTCGTAGAAATGTTCAACAATTAAGAATGTGTTTCCTTAACTAAATTCATTTAAATTGTGTGCTTCTCTGGGATAATTCAATGAAATGATGGCCTACATAATAATTAACGTATTTTGTTATAATTTTCTACTTTTCGTCTCTGTTACACATTTTGGATGAAGTGTAGTCTAGCGGCCGTTGCAGAACGCCAAACATTTTGGTGAAAATATTTCATACAATGAATCACGCGGCTGCATTTATTAAAAGCGAAAGTGGCATATAGGTGTACTTATTGTTGGGTTTATCATACCGAACACTACCAATTCACCAAATTTCGTATGGCATAATAACAAATTTTATACGAAGTGGTACCTCATTTGCCAAAAACGTACTAAGACATTATTTTTTACTACGGGGAGGGGTGGGGGTGGCTATGAGCCGCATGGTTTTTTTTGTGGGGGGAGGGGTCCAAGATCAGGCCACAGATGACCACACAGGGGAAAGGGGAGTTAAAAATGGCTTTAAAAACAGCCACGTGGTTTTTGAATGGCCCTAATCCTCCTCACTGTGTTACGTAATGGGATGCCTCCCCTTGACCGTTGCACATTTGAATATTAATCATCTAACATTTGAACATTAATTAGTAAGGCTGTACCGATACCACGTTTCGGCCTCGCCGATACCAATATCTGTGGTACCGGCAGGACCGATACCGATACTCCCCTTCCCCCCCCCACCAAAAAAAAAACTTGTGCAAAACGAAACAATTCAAAAATATAAAAATCGTTATAAACATAGCTAGCCTATTATTAAGGTTTAGGCGTATCTTCACGATTTACATTTTAACACACTTTTAATATTGATAAAAAAAAAAGACAACGTGCAAATAAAAAAAATGTAGAGCACTTAAATCATCACTTCTGAATACGGCAAAAATATTGTGCACATATTTCCATGGGTGTGTTCAAGTCAAACGTTAGCGGTATCGAATTCAGGGGCTTGGTACAAAATACGCCCCGGCCCGAAAAAAAACGCACCCCCACGAGTGCCACAACAACAACAATAAGAGTAATACTACTGTATTGTTGTTGGTGTGGCGCTTGCGTTTTTGTTTTTTTTGGCCAGCGTATTTTGTGCCATGCCCGTGGTATCGGAGTGAAGTATTGGGCAAATTTTGTCGCCACCGAATCAGTACCGATACCATGGTATCGGTATCGGTACAGTCTTATTAATTAGTAAGGCTGCACTGATGCCGGATCAGTGGCCGATATTTGAGGTATCGATATAGAATTGGTAGCCGATATTTGCGATATCTGATCGGTATGGGCAACTTTCACAAAAATATCGATAATTCGTGAAGCTTTCGAGATTATGATTGGCGGTTCGCGGCGTTTTGCTCAGGAAATCACTGGGTATCTTCCTAGCTATGTTTTAATTGTGGGATACTATTTAAAACTTTTTATTAATTATTGGACTTTTGCAGAAATCTACACCGTAGATGAAAAATTGGAGTTACAATTTTGGTTATCGGTATTGGTACCGGAACATTTTTTAAAACTGGTTCGGTATTGGATCGGTAAAGTGGGTATGCAGTGCGTCCTTATTAATTGGCATTAATTAACGTCTAATTAATCCTTAATTAATGCAAAACTTGCGTCACTTCTAGTGTCCCAAATGCTTCCTGCCTCGCGCTTCCTTTCCACTGTTTCTTTTGCTGTGGCAGAAACTGGTGGCTTTGTTCAAGCGCTTGGTTTTCAGTGAACAATGATGGAAATTGGATTGGAATTATTTGTTTTATCATGCCGCAAGGACTATATTCTGCCACAGTGCCACCGAAGGTGGTAGTGTGGACTTTCAGAATGGATTCAAGTAGATGTGTTGAATACGATGCAACAACAGGCGATCATAAGTAAACTGTTAGAGAAAAACAAAGATGTCGGCATCAAGAGGGGAACCAGCGATTCAGGGGAAGGGGGGGAGGAGGGGTGTAGTTTAGCAGGAACTTGAGGGCATTTCAGAGTATACTAAGTAAAGAAATGCAGATGGCATTTAGAAAAGCAGTGATGGTGGGCCGTTTCCTGCCTCGTGCTTCCTCTTCACTGTTTCTTTTGCTGCGGCTGAAACTGGTGGCTTCGTTCAAGCGTTTGGTGGACAATGATGGAAATTGGATTGGAATTGTTTGTTTTATCAGGCCGCAAGGACGATATCATGCCACAGGGCAACCGAAGGTGGTAATGTGGACTTTCAGAATAGATTCGTGTAGATGTGGTGGCTACGACGCAAGAGCAGGCGACCATAAGTAAACTGTTAGAGAAAAACAAGATGTCAGCGTCATGAGGGGGACCGGCGATTCCGGGGGGTAGTGTAGTAGAAACTTCAGTGTGTTTCCGAGTTTATTAAGTAAAGAAATGCAGGTGGCTTTTATAAAAGCAGTGATGGTGGGCCAGCTTGTGACGATTTAAATGGTGATGACGATACGTACGAGTCGGCCACTTTTGAGGAGTTGCACTGGTTGGGCCGAGAAACAGGCGGTGGATTGAAACGGGCGGCAGTGTGACAGTACCATGATGAAACGAATGAAGGAAAATAACGAAGTGTGAAGTGACAGTGAGGTTACCAGTAGTGGACATGGTGGTCCATGGTTGGATGTTGACATTGGGGCTAACAACAGGGAGTTCTTTTATGAAACCAAATATTAGTAAAAACTGTTATGGTCAGAACTAGGGCGGTATTTTATCGCCTTTGAACTTCTAACTTTCGTTCTTGATTAATGAAAACATTCTTGACAAATGCTTTCGCAGTAGCATAAAAATGTAAATGACTATTTTTAATAAAAATCTTAATTCAATTTAAAAAAAATCTAAATAAAATACAAGCATTAATGAAACCCTGTTATCTTAATAAAAAAAAGTAAATAAATCTTAATAAAACTCCCCACTCTGCCACCTGATAAAAATGCAATGCAAATATTTACAAAATCTTGTTATCACAATAGAAAAATGGAAATAAATCTTAATTATTGACAATAAAATCTTAAATCTTAACAAAGATGTAAATTACTATTTGTAATAAAAATCTTAATAACCATGTGATATCAAAGCTATGTGCAACCCGCTAAGGTAATGTCACTGCAGCGGTTCCCATAGTCTTCAACAACAGATTTGATGCGTGCAGCTTTGGATTGATACTCCTTCGTTGTATAGGTTGACTGATGCAACACAAGCGACAGGACACATTTTCAGAGCTATATATCATGAGTACCCTCCTGTTGCATAACACGTCAGTAATTCATTCATTAAAAATAAGTAAGGCTGTACCGAACGAGAATATTTCAGCCGAACCGAACCAAACCGAACAAACCTTAAATAAGCCGAACACCGAACACTTCCGAACCGAACAAAAATGTACGAAACCAATCTATCTTAAACTAAAATGTAAAGGAACTCAGTTCACAAGGATTCACCAAAGCCCAAGTTTCGTAACAAATGTAGGTATTTTCACATGGACTTGTAAGTCCATAGATATTGAAACTTTGTTTAAACATAAAAATATCTCCACTACTTTTACATTTTCCTTTATAACGTCTGAACCGTTAGAGCTAGGAACTTGTGGTTTGGACCAACAGAAAGCTGTCGATCACAATTGTAACGCTCAAATTCAAAAACAAAAATACACACTGTAC